>JAODAL010003742.1:0-167987 GCA_025379985.1 Phyllomedusa bahiana
CTCCCTTTGCTGCTTCACGGGGAAACGTGCGCCGTGAATTTTCTCTTCCCCTCTCCTCTCTCATTCCTCTTTCACTCTCTCTCTCATTATTCTGGCATTTGTTAAATATAAATAATTTTGGTAATCCTAATTGACCTAAAACGGGTAAGGTTTATTCTAATTTCATGTCAGAGTGGGAAAAACATGCATATGTGTCTTCTTATATAGTGTATGTAAACTTCTGGTTTCAACTGTAGGTGTAAAACTGTTGGTGCATAGACATGGATGATGGTCATGTTCAGAGATTTCCCTCTGATGCAGATGGACTTCCTCTATCATTGATGTACTGGGAACTCTATATGCACCTTGCAATCCTTTTATTGGCCCTAATGGCAACTTCCTTTCTCCTTTTTGCCTTTTTGCCTGAGTAATAAATGGAGCAATTTCTGAGCTGAAGTTCTTAGACCCAATCCATTGTAGTTCACTAGTTGACTACCACCAGGTGCACATTCATTCCTTCAATTTCCCTCTTGATAATGTTAAGCTTTCCACATTCCAAGTTGCAATAATATATTGTTCTTTGCAGCTCAGGTGGCCTTTGTTCGTCACAGACTACATGAGTAACAAGGCTTACATGTGGGTTCCTCCTCTTGGATCATCCTTGTTCCGATTACTTTGTGACTTCCATTGCTCTTCCCCAGTCACTTGAATTATGCTGACTAGCCGGAGGACCACTATCAAGCAATACATTTAAAGCATATTGATTCTAATCCACAGAGCTTCTTGGTAAAGATTTTACAGGAATGGCCACCAGGTCTTTCCTCAACCCATAGCATTAAGCCACACAACCACAGCAGTTGGTGTTGGTGTATCATGTGTTGCTACCCTCCCAGCACAGTGAGCCAGTTATGGGAAGAGGGAAGGGTCATTTGCAAACATATTTTTTTTTCCACATTCTTTACACAATATTCACTAGATCTTTTTAGCTGTTGGCCTAGTTACTAGATGGCACAAAGTTGGCATACACCATAGTGCTGTATTCTTTGATCTTTTCTTAAAAATGAGAAGATTGTGCTATGACTTTTGGATTGCTTGGTACCATATTGGTTCTTAAGTGTTCACAGCCATTCCCCCATTTGAATCAATAATTTTATTCTGTCTACGAGTAGCACAGACCTCTGAGGCACTAAAGTTATTGTGCTAAGCTGGATTTTAGAGGAACATTTCAAATCTATCTGTGACTTCCATAGTCATTGGTGTTTTGCATGGACTAGGAGCTGTCATCACTGGTGCAAGTTTGAGAGTCATATTCCCTCGGATAAAAGGACTATATGTCTTCTAGGTCCTTCTTGCTAAGGGAAGGTTTCCAGGAGCACAGTTTCCAAAATTTCCATAGAATTGAACTGCACTTGGGTAAACTGTTCAGTACTTCAAACTATACTGTTCCCCTAACTTTCAAGTTACATAACTGGGTAGATCCCTATAATAGGCTTTTTTTGTAACTTCAACCAACTTTTGTGGGCACTACAGAACAACCCTACATCTTCTGTAATCCCAACCAAAGCTGCCCACTGCATTTACGTAGAAGAGGAGCTCTATTTAGAGATAGATATGGGTCCCAAAGATGAGATATGCATCTATCAGACTTATCCTGTGGCTATGCTATGAATCTCTTAGATGGGAATAACCTTTAACTTCCATGCTGCTTTATTGCCTATGCTCTTGTGGTCCTTGCCAAGACATAGGGACCACCCGTGTATTGGTGCTGTAGTGAGCAATCTTCTGCACTTTACATTACACAATTTACTGCAGCCAGTTTAATTTTTAAAACTCTGTATCAACCAATTTAAGTGCTATTCTTCAGGTTAACACACAGCTCTATTTGAAATCAGGCACAGTTCATTTTTCAAGAGTTGTTTTTAACTGGTCTCCTCATTCTTTTAGGTCATACCAGTACAGAAGAATGAAGTACATTTCTTGAGAGGTTGTGTTGAAAAATGAACTGTTAGCACCACTATAAAAATAAATCATTATTGTCCCAAGATAAACTTTATAAGTAAATTCTTTAACACTTTATTCTTAGCTTTTCTTACAATACGAAACATAGCAATGTTGCACACTGTAAACTAATACTAACAGTAGAGATTGTAACTCTATAAATCCACATGTCTTCATCCTGTCTCCCCATTATATACCACATTTATTCATGTCTATATGGAAAGAAGAATCACTGTGGCCTAAAGCCATTGGAGCATGTTATCTAAGGTTCATACAGTACTCCTAATCCACACTTCTGGTTTATAAGAATAGTTCAACTGTACATGGCATTAAACTAGGATATGTTTAAGTAAAATTTCTGTCTACTTGTTTGCATTGGTAAAGTCAGAAGCACCATGGCAATTATGAGTAGCTTGGACTCTTGTGGGTTAATGCCCTGAACCTTTTAACAATTTTTCATTCATAAAAAAATTCCATCAGGAGCTGTTCAAGCAACATGATATGAGACTGCTCATGAAATCACTAAACTGTATATCACATCTTTTACATCATACGTAATGCACAGCAGTTCTAAACAAATTCAGCACAGTTGCCTATTTACTATTGTTGTCTATAACTTAGACAGTGTAACCTTAAACAGTCTAAAAATGGGCCAAATTTATCACAGTGGCTGTCTGACAAATTTGGCCCATCTTTAGATTTATCTAGCTTTGAAAACCAACTATTAATTGTTGTACTTTTTGTACCATAAGTTTGACATATTTTCGTGGCAGGTTTTAGTACACATTGTAGTTGTGCCACACTTTTCTGTTGTGAAGTCACGCCTATTTCCCATGAAGTTGCGCCTCCATGAAAGAAAACTCATGAACAGTGTCTGATATCCATAATACAGGGTCTTGTCCCCATGGCAAGGGTTTTGGATGGTTTTACATATGGTATTCGGTTCTGAAAACCATCTGTAAACCGTCTGTCAAACTTTACAATGGACCTCCATGGAAAATCCGTGCAGCAGTCCCCACTGCATGGATTTTCCGCCAGACGGTTTTTAGACCGCCGGTGGTCCGAAAAAGATTGAACATGTTCATTTTTACGCCCAGTTTTCGGGCAGAATATGAACATCTCAATGTGAGGGGGAGGACTTTTCTCTGCAAACAGCGGAGAAAAGCCATCCTCCTGTAGCTGTGTGCACGGCCACAAAACAGAGCAAATACTGGTCGGATAATCAGACCAGTATTTGCTCTCTGCCGTGGGGACAAACCCTAAATGTGTCTGCGACCGGCTGTGCCACATATTATGACACATATCTACTGTAACCACAATAGTAAATGTGGGCCAGTGACTTAGTTTTAAACAGCAGAAATTTGCATATTTTACCAAAAAAAGACATGAGAAGAAAAATATCTGCAGATTTTCCAACAATTGAAAAAATAAGAAAACCTAGCAAAAGTGATAAAATTACAAAACACACTGTACTCAACTTTGTAACTGCCCGGCAATCCAGTGTAGAAGCTCAAGTGGGTGCTCCGTTATTTGTATTTGTATAACTGATGCTTCAGCAATGGTACAATATGTCATACTATTATCATCATGCCACCTGTTGCTGAGCTAGGACAGCAATATATTTTTTCTTAAAGGATTTAACTGCAAAAGAAAACCCTTTCCCATGTATAAGGATTTCATCAAAGGAGGTATCTTACATGGGACACCAACCTATATGTTTGAGCGGAAAGTTCAAGAGGAACTAGCATCTCCAAAGTACCTTATGAAGTAATAGAAGATTAAATATTTAACCTTCTACAAACCACCACACCACAAAAAATTATACCAATTAATATATAAAAATAATAAATCTTTATTTTCACAATACATAAAACACCATAATATAAAAATAATTATAAAATTGCTACAATTAGGGGGAATGTAAAGTCCCCACAATCATAATGCTTACATATAAACATTTTGCATTTCATATGGATAACCCTTCATGTGCATTTTTAAAGAGTGCAATATATAAATCTAAGGATAAATATAAAGTGCAAACAGGTAAATATTATGAACGTTACCTGTCGAAAAACAAGCAGCATCAAGAAGTATCCAAAGAAAAGTTACTTAGTGCAAAAAAGTAATTATAATGTGAGTGTGACATGATAACACCCATAGGAGGCACAATGCACCTCGATGCACATTTTGTTGATACTTTGTCAGGAAGCAAATATGTTTAATTAGGAAAATTACAGCATTTTACCTGTTATTCAGTAAAAAAAGCCCTTTAAGAAAGGGAGGCTGAAGTCAATTCACGTTGGGCTCCTCAAAGTATTAAAGGGGTTGTTTCACCATGATGTCTCTCAGAGCCACAAGCAGCATTAGGCTGGGGGTGAATGGCATATCAGCTCTGTATTCCCAGCTATTCTAATTGCACTGATATTGAGTGCAGGAGATGTAAACTATAGTGCAGAGAGCTTCAAAGTTCAAATTACACAAAAGTAATTCATCTTCTTTATTTTTTAGAGATAAGATACTCTGTTCTCAAGCTGCCGGCAGTCTTGTGCCGACCTGTGGTTACATCAATCCCTGCTATCAGATAAGTCAAAGAGCAGAGAGAGAAGAGGATAGCAGGATGGTAAATATTCATTTAGAGCACAAAAAATACAAAAAAAAAGGGTAGCCTAACATCCAATAAAACATAACCTTTAATCAATAATCCTAAAATACCTACAAAAACCCTATATTCCCCCTAACCATAATAACTAAATTCCTACCTGTCAAACACAAGGAGCACCCGTTCCAATAAGGACGACTCCCCGAGGAACCTATCCTAACTCCAAAGCCTTATTATCCCCTATAATAACCTAGAAGATGTATTGATATACAGATAGTAATAAGATGTTAATATTATAGTATAATCAATAATTCCCACAGTGTATTTTTGTTGTGGTTTTATATGCATTTGGTTTTTTTTCAGAAATGTACAACAATGCTGTGCATTTCTGCAAAGTAAAAGCACTAAAAACGCACCCAAAAACATGACCAAAAATGCTGCGTGAAAGTAACCTTTGTAGCAACACTGATTCATTTTAAATATGGATTCACAGCAGTAGTCCACAATACTGTATGGATTTCAATGAGTCTCACTCTTATGGTCACATGTATGAAAACTGTATAGGTCTAAAATTCACTTTATTGCCCGTTGCAACCAATCAGAGCGCCCCTCTCATTTCATATAGTGCTCTGGAAAAATGAGAGGGGCGCTCTGATTGGTTGCTGTGGGCAACAAAGTGAATTTTAGACCTAGACAATTTTCATATATGTGGCACTTAGGGTACTTTCACATAGCACAGTTTTGGTGCAGTTTTAACTGCGCTCCAATGAAACCGCCATTTTGCACTTATCTAAACTGTTTGGAAAGTGAGTAATCAATTAGTGTGTTTGTATCCACAAGACTTGAAACACAGTCATTGATTACTTACTTGAAACACCTTTCTGAACAATGTTGCAGTCATCTAGGTGGGAGATAATGGCATGAACTAGCACTGTAGAGATTAGAAGAGAAAAAAGTGGATTTGAGAAATGTTATTGAAGCAAAGGTGGCAGGAGTTGGTATGGTCTTAGAAACTTACATCTATATCGGTATAGTATTACCATTCCGTGTGACTAGAGATGGGCGAATCGATTCTAACGAAGTGGAATTCGTTTAGAATTTCAGGAAAACTTCGGTTCGGAACGAAATCGAACTTTGGGTGATTCGTCTGGGAACGAAGTGGGTGTAGGCCGCGGGAAGTGTGCTTTTCATTGATAAAAATGGCTGGCGAGCACATGGCGTTATTGGGGCAAAGCACTCTGGGAGGAAGACAGGGCATCAGCGCATGCATGAAATGGGGCTGAGATGAAGCCAATCAGAGACCGGCGGGATTCTGTGACTGTCACCGCACTATATATAGACCGTGCGCGCCGCTGGGGAGTCACATCCTCTCACTGTCATGACAGGGAAGGTGCTGCTGCGGGTGATAGCGCTTCTCCGAAGAATGATTTTGTTACACAGCGATTTGTGTGGGTTTGGGGCTGTCTCAGATTGTCTCAGAGAATGTTCTCTGTATGTTCCTTTTCTGAATTTTTGGGGGTTTATTGGATCTGAAATCCAGTGTGCGTCATGCAGCTTTGCATTACATTAATATCCAAGTGGGATCTAAGGCCAGTTCTCTGTTGTTATTTCATTTAAATAACACAACGCAGTTTTTACAAATACAAATACCACTTCATTTTTGGCACGCTGCTCAATTCTATTGCGCTATTTACATCCAGGGGTTAATTAAGCGTTGTTTTGGGTGTGCTGACAAAAAAAAACCGTCTTTTTCAACGCCAAATATAATATATTTTTTTGGTAGCCTATTCACAAGCAAAGGTTAATTACAATTTTATCTATTGTTGTGTGGCGTAGAAAATACGCATTGTAAAACTGCTTCAAAAGCTACTAGTTTGTGGTGCTCAATTCTATTTGCGCAAATTACATCCAGGGGTTTATTTAAGCGTTGTTTTGCTGGTGTGCTGACAAAAAATAAACCGTTCTTTTTCAAACGCACCAAATATATATTTTTTTTCTGGTAGCCTAATTAAAGCAAAGGTTAATTAATTTTTTTCTCTTGTTGTGTGTGCGGCATGTGGCGTAGAAAATACCCATGTAACACGCTACTAAGTTCTAGTTTTGTGGTTGGCTCAATTCTATGCGCAATTTCATACAAGAGGGTTAATTAAGCGTTGGTTTTGCTGCTGTGCTGACAATATAAACCGTCTTTTTCAACGCCAATATATATTTTTTTTTTGGTAGTCCTTAATTCACAAAGCAAGGTTAATTACAATTTTATACTTTGTTATGTGGCGTAGAAAATACGCCATTGTAAACACGCTACAAAGCTACTTGTTTGTGGGTGGCCAGTTCTATTGCGCAATTTACATCCAGGGGTTAATTAAGCGTTGTTTTGCTGCTGTGGCTGGACAAAATTAAACGTCTTTTTCAAACCGAAAATATATACATATTTCTCGGTGCATTAATTCACCAAGCGAGGTTAAAATTAAGCTTGTTTGTGCTTTTAAATTTAGTAAACACACAGTGATTGTAAACGGACACATACAAGTAAATTTTTCACCTGGGGCTATTTGTGTTGAGGAGCGCATTTATATCCAAGGGTTACCCAAATTGTTACGGGTTCATTGGAGTCAAAAAACAGGAGTCGTATATTTATCATATACAGATAGCTTCATCAAACAGTGTCTGCATACATTTTAGAAATCAAACAGTATGTCAGACAGAGAGGTAGGCAGGGGGGGGCCTTGCAACTGCGTGAGGGGGCAGTGCACAAACATTTCTGAAACGGGCCCAGGGGTCGCAGCACAGAAGGGGAAGTCGCTGGCAGGGGTCACTCCGGGTGAGGCCAAAACTGCCGCCCTGTCATCTAGCGCGGCCGTTGTGTTGTTTCAGCAACCCAAGGGTTCTTGATTGGTTGACTAGGTCATTCCTCTTGCCTCCCAGATGAACATCTGACAACCCCGAGTCCAAGAGTCGGTCGGGAACCTCAGAACACAATCACTTTTTTAGTTGGCATGGCACGGGGAGCGGGTCAGCGGCCCTCACCTGGTCCTCAGCCCCGCCCTCTGTCCCATCCAGTTCCCTCAGCCAGGGATCTACTATGTGGTTGGGCTCAGCGCCACTTATATAGCGAGGTAATGAACAATTTGAGGAGGGCAGTCAGGAGCTACTTGCAGCGAAGAAATGGGGCCAATATCCCCAGCTTTTTGCAGTAGGCGGCAAAGTAATAGATGTGGAGAGGGCATGGGAAGGTCATGTGGTGTGACGAGGTCAGCCTCGGCTTACCAGACGGTGATGAGGACAGTGTGACGATGAAACACAAATAGAATGATAATTGTAGCACGGACCGCACTTGGGAGCCGGGTGAAGCAAGGGCTTCATCATCGTCAGGAGAATGGAGGGCTCAGCTTGGCTGTCAGGCAGCGGCAGCAGCCAGCAAGTGGTTGTGTGGCGTGATGTCAGCAGGGTTGCCAGCGTTTGAGGTCGGGAGCCAAGCGGCCACGGGGTAGAAAAAACCCGCATCGCAGGTCCAAGACATGTAGCGCACAGGGGGCTCAGCGATCCGGCAGCTGGCGGAGAGTAGTCACTCAGTGCGGAGCGTTGGCGGTTAAAATCAGTACTCGAGGCAGGTGTGGCAGTGTCTTTGCTAAGGAACCGGAGGAGCCGAATATGGGTATATGTAGAATCTGTGGCAAAAGTGAAGCGTGGCCAGGGAGCTAAGTTGCACAACGGCCCTGCGTCAACACATGCAGGTCACCATACGGTGGCTGGGAGAAACGTGGCCCCAGATGTGGTGGTCCATCCTGCCGCTTGGCAGCTGCGCAGCGGCCAAGTGGACGCATGCCATTTCTGCCAGTAAAGGCTACCACCACTCTCTGCAGAAGGCGCATGTTTCTCTTTGACATCCTCTCCCGGTCCAGTATGATCCTGCTCCTCGCTTACTCATGGCGCTAGCAGTCGTTCAGAGAGGCGATTGTAAAGAGACAACAGTATGCGTCCAACATCCTACAGGGTGCAGCAGACTGACCGTGCTCCTGTCCAATTGTTGTACTGCAGTTCCCTCCCCCATTTCCAAATGTGTGGATCTGCACCATTTCAGAGAACTAATGGCTTGTGCCGAGCCGAGGATGGAGAGTTCCAAGCTCGTAATTTCTTTTTCAAAAAGGCAGTACCAGCACGCTTCATAATTATGTAGAACAGAAAAGTGGGTCAGTCCATTGAGCTTATCGCGGTCGCGCGGTCCTAGGTACCACGGCAAGCGCGGACGTATGAGCTGTAACTACGGTCCAGGGCCAGTACATGTCCTTTACGGCCCACTGGGTGAATGTGCTTCCTGCCAGACAACAACAATCTTTGGACAGGAGACGCCGGCTTCTCCTCCACGTTGTCAAACTGCTGCTTCCTGCGCCAATGTCCGCCTCCTCCTCCTCCACCATCACCACCCATCTCAGCCTCCACCAAGTACCTGCTCCATCATACCACCATGTGTAGGGCATAGGGCACAAGGGTGTCACGCAGTTCTACAACCTAGCTTGCTCGGCGAACAGAAGTCACACAGGGGAGGAATGCTCCGAGTCATGCAGCAGAATCGATAGTGTGGCTTTACTCCGCGCAAACTGCAAATCGGAACCATGGTGGACGAACAATGGGAGGAACATGGTGACCGCCTCCTCCCCGACGCGCTGCACCGAGGAGGGATGGTCCATGCGCCTGACATGGTGCACGTGTTCAATCTGGGTTGTAAAAGGTTTCCTGAAGTCTTCCACCGATCTTGCGAACATTTCTGAAAAATGGCCAGGAAAACTGTGCATGCACTTTATCCATTCGTACAAAAGCCAGGACCACCCTCCTCGAGTTGCAGCGGCAGAACGGCCTCCCAAACACGCTCTGATGTGGATGATTCCACCCGCTGGAATTCCAGCCTGCACATGTTGGACCGACTGTATGAACGAGAAAGGCCATAACGATTTTTTGATGATCCAGGCAGACAGAAGTACTCCCCTGTGTAACTTTGATGTAAGCAGTGCAGCTCATGCGTGACACCTGCCGTTTGTTGAGGATTCGAGGGGAGGCCAGTTATTTGTCAGTCGCCAGACTACGGGATGAATAACGTCATGTCCACTGCTCATGTCCTGGAACAGATGCTGAAAAATCTGTCTGGGGCAGGGGGACTGGAGATGTGGCGGACTACATCTCGTGGCCATGAGTCGCCCAAACAAATAAAAAAATATTTCCGGCAGTGGGGGGACTGAAATGCGAGGAGGGGAGGTCAAGGAGGTGCAAGGACGCATTGGAGCAGAAGCATTGTCTGGTGAACTGAGTGGATTTTCTACCCATGCGGTGACAGAGAGAGAGAGGAGCAGGAGCAGCTGAAGGAGGTGGATGGAGATGAGGAAGACGAGCCAGAATGTGGACTGCCAAGCACCGTTTAGGCAGTATACAGTGGGAAAGGAGGCAGGGGCCCTCGGAGTCACTTGTGCAGATGATCCCGCAGCATGCTTAATTTGCCTGGCTAGTGACAGGTGTTTCGGAGTTTCCCCGAATAGTCAGCATCCGGCAGAGGATCGACTTCTGGCTCTCCACTCTATTGGACCCTCGCTACCGCGTCAAGAATTGGGAGCCTTATTATCCCAGCTATTGAGGGAGAGAAGACAAACTCAAATTAACTTATAGGGGAAGTGCTCCGCTCGTAATCAGTTGAGGACGCTGCCTATGTGCGGACATCGTCAGCCTCTCTGACAGGTCTGACGGGGGGTTCCTCAGCGCTAACGTACTACTGCCGCGGCTGCTGGGGGGAAGGTGGGGGGGTAGGAGCAGTACCAGCTCCTCAGCAGTACCTAAGTCTGGAAGTCAATAATGAGCAGCTTCCTTCACCCGCCGAGTGAGGAGGGCAGTCACCAGCAGCAGAGAGCGACAGGACATGGAGCATTCCTCTGAAACCAACAGGTTGTGGCCTACTTGAGACAGCACTCTGCACCCCAGTGTAGAAGAATCCGCTGGACTACTGGGCAGCCAAACGGATGTGTGGCCGCAAATTGCGAGTTTGCAGTGGAGGAAGCTGTCCTGCCCCGGCAGTAGTGTGGCATCAGAGCGGAGTGTTCAGTGCGGAGGGGCCATGGTCTAACCCAAGGAGAACCAGCTTGTCCATGGGAAGAGATGATTGAAGACCTGACTTTTGTCAAGATGATATCAGGCGTGGAATCGGCCAGGATTTCACACACCAATGCTCGCAGGCGTCAGTTCTGGGTTCAAACTACATGTCCTACAGCCACGATTCTGATGCCGCCAACCGCCTGATGCACACATCTGTGATAGTTGTCTCCATCTGCCTACCACGTCTTTACCAGTGGACTGGTATTGCCACCCACCTCAAAACACTCTGTCATTGTGCCACTCTATGTGCTCATGCTGTGCTGCTGTGCTGCTGTGCTGTATCCGTGACATCCACCACTGTGTCATTGTTGCCACTCTGCGGCCTGGTATGTTTTGCCATCAGAATGGGTTTTCCCCATTTGTTGCCACTCTCTGACCTCATGCTGTTGCTCCTGTCATCACCTCCACTCTCTCGTCATTGTGCCACTGCCATGACTCATGCTGCTGCCGCCGGTCGATCTCGCAGTCATTGTGCCGCTTCTGTGGCCTAATACTATTTTGCCACAGCAGAATGTCATTGTGCACTCTTGACCTCATGCGTGCATGTGACTCCTGGTCGTGCCCTCCACACTGTGTATTGTGCCACTGTCTGACCTCATGCTGCTGCGTGGCTGTGCCGTGCCCTCACACTGTGGCCTTACTCCTGCCCCTTGTGTTTTGCCACCTCCAGAATTTATCATTGTGGCCATGTCTGACCTCCATTGACTGCGATGTGGGCTGCTGCCGTGCCCTCCACACTGTGTCATTGTGCCACTGTTGACCTTATGCTGCTGCTGTTGCTCCTGCCGTGCCCTCCACACTGTGTCATTGTACCACTCTTTGGCCCACACCTATTTTGCCAGCGCCAGACTTTGTCATTGTGCCACTGCCTGACCTCATGCTGCTGCCACCGTGACCTCCACACTGTGTCAGTGTGCCACTCTGCGGCCTGGTTACTGTTTTGGCCATTCAGAATGTCATTGTGACTACTGTTGACCTCATGTGCTGTGGCTGCCGCCCGTCACCTCCACACTCTGTCACTAATGTTGCCACCTGAGCTCTCAGTTTGTTTTTTTCCAGCTTTTGCTGCCATGACTTTATCAGGCTACGTTCCTGCTTCTGTTTTTTGGTCAGTTTTGCCCCCAGATGTTCACTGGGCATTTTATTGTGCAGCGTTTCTAGATTGCGGCGGCAGTCATGCGTGCGTGTCATACTAAAAAACACACATTGTATGAAGAACAAACCAAAGCTCCCTCTGCCATATTTAAGCATGGCACAACGTTCTACAGCACCCTGCTAGGCTTGGGCAGCCTGAAAATAGCTGTTTTTTAACGTGATTCGTGCCGAAGTAATTCGGACCGAACCGAATTTTGTCGGAAAATTCGGCGAAGTGACCGAACCGAATTTTTGAGAAATTCGCCCATCTCTACGTGTGACCCTTCGTGCGATGAAAATCATGAGACTGCTACAAAACAGGAAGTATTAGCTAATTATAAGGCTGGCTTAGAGACCAGGGTGAAAACTCCATGATTTAAGATGTTTTTTTCAACAATAAATTTTGAGGTGGAAAAAAAAAAAAAAACTTTTTTAAAAATACGCTAAACTTTAAAACTTGATTAACAGGTAATTTTCTGATGACACTTTCCCTTTACATTTAAAAAGAGAGATTTAGTTGACAATTAACAACAATTACCCAACCATCCACCCAACCCCTTCAACAAAATCAATCTACTCACCAAACCAAAAAAATCAAAAAAAAACCTATCCCACTACATCCATAATCCCCTTCCACCCACATCCCTCTCACACCCTCTACCCACACACCCCTCCATATATACTCCCTCAAATACACCCCCACACATCAATCATACCAATTCTACACACAAACCACTACCAACTCCCAATAACCTTCCCCCACCACCACCCCAAACACAATAAACATATATCATAATTACAAACCCAACCATAAATCTCAATTTCACATCCCAAATAACACACATTAATCAAACTTAAATTAACTAACTCTAAACCACCATTACAAAAATTAAAACATTACCCCCCAAAAAACCATAAACCACATACTTCTCCTCCCCCACACCACCCACCACCTCTCTCACACACACACACCACCTCCACTCACACCACCCAACACCCCCCACCCTAACCAACACCCACCCTACCCCCCCACTCTATCTTAGACCTCAATCTTCTTCACAAAACCTAAAACTAATATCTCAACTATTACAAACATCCACATCAGAAAATAATCTCACCCACACTCACCTCACTAAAAAATACCTCTTACACACACACAATATATCTCAACTACAACACAAAACTCACACACTCCCACCACACCATACACTAACACCCCCAAAACCCCACACACCCACCACACACCTCTTCTAATAACATAATTCTCACCACACTCACAAACAACTTCTCTCTCAACTTAATATCTCTCTAATAAAAACAAACATAATAAATAAAAAAAACCACAAAAAACAAAAAAAAAAATAGACGAATTCTCCTTTCAAATATAGTGAAAAATAATAATCCACATATCACTAACAGTGTAACACAAATCTCCACTACAAACAAAAGAACGCCCCACCATCACACTCATCAACACACTCCCACCACACCACCACAAAACTCTTTCTATCTCATCTCTATACAAAACAAATACTCATACAAAAAAAGATAAGAGAATAGAAAAAAAAAAATCTTAGATTAGAGATAAACCTATATCAAATCACTCAAAAATATATCGCTCCCACACAATATGTGGTTAATATATAACAATAAAAACTGAGATCAAATCTTGTCTTTATACATCCAAGACTCTTATATACAACTTATCTCTCAAGACTAATTTTCTCTTACATGTTTATACAATTTTTTAAACATTCTTCATGATCTACTCCCCTCGTTCTGATCCACCTTATTAATCAGCCCTCATAACTACTATAAACACATACAAAACTATAAGAAAAAAAACAAATAGTGTTAATTATACTTCACCTCTCTTCTCTCGTTCTCTCCTTCATCATCTATGTATACACTCATATTAGCTACATCATGAAAAACAAAACCCAATACAATAAAGAAAAACACAAAAATCTACGCGCGCACAGCAAACTATCCTAGATTATGAGTCCCGCGCTCACTATTACTACACTCATCACAATATATAAAGTAGTCCTACCAACCACATACACTACTATCAGTCATTACCAATCATCCCACCACACTTCCCACTCCACATCACTTATCCATTTTTCCCAACACCAATCCATCCAACAAATATCCCCCACAAACTTCATCCAACACCCCCATATACCAACTATACCTAAACTTGTGTGTATGTCTCTCACTCTGTTTCTTTGGATTCTTTTGTGTTTATGTAATTTCTAGAGTGTGTATAAGAGATGTGAATTTACACTAAAATATCTTAAAAATCTTACCCCCTAAAAAATCCCCCCCACCACAAACACCCCCACCCCTTGAAATCCATATCCCTCCACATCGCTTCCCATACTCCCACCTCTACACAACACATCCCTAAAAAAATTAAATTCATCCCTTGCTCCTCTCGTGTACTGTTGTCTTGCTGTCTGCGACCACTGCATGTGTGACTCATAAATACCTTGATGTGCAGATGCCGTCGTATGTTCGTTAGTACTCGACGACAAACAACATAATACTACTGCAGATTCAAAGCATCTGTATGTCTGTGTATAGTCTCCCTACTCTCAGACTCTCCACAGATATATCTCTAATATGTGAGACTAGTGAGTCTATATTCCCCGATCAGTAATCGTTGCACTGATGATGTGACACCTACACAATATTACGAGTGTCGCACTCACACTCAAGACACACAAATCACTACAGACTGTTGTTGTTCAATCAATACAAAGACATGCCATGCGACATCGACGAACGAAGCAGTGCCTGCAGACCTTCGTCTGATGACCTTCCCACTGTCAATAGCCATCCCCTAACATTGCGGTGTAAAGTAGTATTGTAAGCTATTACATAATAATCAAGTGCATATAAAGACCACTCTACCGTTGAGTGTATGTAAGAGCTGCCTCCGCGCAGTTAGTGCACTGTAGTGAGTAAGTAGTGTGATCTAAAGTCCTACTGAGTTTACATAAATATCTCATGTGTCGTGATGTTCTCCACAGTTCGTCATGATCACGTGACTCGTAAAATCTCTCACTCTCTATGGACTTGTGATATCCTCCTGTTTAATTGATAGACATGATAGAAGAACAATTATGTCAGGTGATGTGTGAGTTATGTATTGTGAGTGACCTTAGAGAATCATGAGGAATGTAGCTGTGTTGTGAGAATTATGAATAAGTGCATCATAGAACTATGCTTCATCCCAACTATGATGTGTGAGTTGTGCACGAATGTTCTAGAGGTGTATCTCAATCTATCTTGCAGTGTGCTATCGAGCTCTCCTGATTAAATGGCAGATCTAGTGTGCTGTAATGCTCGTCATTCTTCAATCTCGCTACTCTCGAAGATGTGCGCGGAGAGTGCAGTCTCGGCTGCATAGATGAATGATGTCAATGCTGTTCAGTTGTGGGAGAGTTTTGTGATAAAACTGTAAATGTGTGTGTATTGTAGAATGTAGAGATGGGCGAGTATTGTCCGGTGTGTGTGTGTGTGTGTGTTTTCATTCTGTTTCCGAGTGTGTGTATGTGGTGTGTAATGTGTGTGTATGGTTCCAGATATGTACTTTCGGGACGATATACATGTAGAGTGAGAGATGTAGAAACAGCTAGTTGTCCAGGATGCGAGAGAGCGTTGAACTCATGCCGTGGAGAAGCTCGCGTGCTGTAGTGAAGGTATTTGTGGACTAGGAATGGGAGGGGTCGAGATTGCAGGACCTATGGATTGTTTGGTCGGACAGCTCTTCTGAGTGATAGACATGTTTGGAGATCAGATGGGGGAGCAGGATTAGACATAGCGAGCTCTTAATAGTATGCTGGTGTCGTACGGGTGCTCGCAGAGTACGGCATCTGAGTGATGCGTGTGGGCTGGTGCCGGGCGCAGCCGTGCATGCGTGGTAGGGTGACACGCGCATTGGACTGAGAGACGAGACAGGTGAGAGTGGCGCTCTGGGACACTTAAGGGAGGGCAAATGACCAAAAAACTGAAGCAGGAATGTTGCCTTACGATAGAAAGGCATGCCGCAGCGACTCGCTGGAGAAAAAAAACAAGCTGAGGTGCTCAGCGGGCAACATCAGTGAAGAGTGTGGAGGTGACGGCGGGCGCAGCCAACAGCAGCATGTGGTCAGATGAGTTGGCCACAGGACATTCACTGGAGGTGCCACAAAAACAGGGGGCAGTAGGCCACAGGAGTGGCAGCAATGACACAGTGTGGAGGTTACGGGCACATCGAGCCACAGAAGCCAGCATGAGGTCAGACAGTGCACAAGACATTCTAGGATGGTGGCAAAAACAGGAGTAGGACAACAGAGTGGCACAATGACAGAGAGTGGAAACGGTGGACGGCGGCGCGCAGGAGCAGCAGCAGGAGGTCAGAACAGTGGCACAATGACACAGTGTCTAGGTACGGGTCCTGAGCAGCAGCATGAGGTCAGACTAGTGGCACAGATGGACATTATGGATGGTGGCAAAACAGAGTAGGCAGAGATGTGGACAATGACACAGTGTGTAGGTCACTTGGCAGCAGCCAAGAGCAGCAGCAGTGAGGTCGAGGACACAGTGGCCACAATGACAGAGAGTGTTAGGTCACGAGCAGCCAGCGCCCACAGCAGGCAGCATGAGGTCGCACAGTGACACAATGACAGAGTGTGTAGGTTCACCCGGCGAGCAGCCAAGCGCAGAACAGCATGAGGTGAGACAGTCGCACAATGACAGAGTTGTGTAGGTCACATCGGGCAGCTTGCCACGAGACAGCAGCATGAGGTCAGACAGTGGCACAAATGACTTGTCTGGAGGTGCAAAAACGAGGAGTAAGGCCACAAGAGTGCACAGAGACACGCAGTGTGTAGGTCATCGGCAGGCAGCCCATCAGAAGCAAGCTATGAGGTACAGACCAGTGGCACAATGACACAGTGTGTAGTCACGGGCAGAAGACACACAAGCAGCATGAGTCAGACAGTGGCACAATGGCATTCTGGAAGGGGTGTGCAAAACAGGTATCGTAGTCCACAGAGTGGCATCCAATGACAAGGAGTGGAAGTGACGGCGGCATGCAGCATGAGGTAGAAAGTCGCGCACAACTGGATTCTGAGGGGCAAAAACAGGAATAGGCACAGGAGTGGCACAATGAGCCCAGTGCGTAGTGGCCATGGCAGCTGCCACAGCAGCAGCATGAGGTCAGACACAGGTGGCCCAATGTCACATTCTGGAGGTGGCAAAAAACTGGAGCTAGGCCACAGAGTGGACAATGTACAGAGAGTGGAGGTGGACAGGTACGGCAGCAGCATGAGGGTCAGACAGTGGCACACATGACATTCTGGAGGTGGCGCTAAAAACGGTGTGAGTAGGCCACGAGAGTGGCAAAGACAAGAGAGTGGAGGTGACGGGGCAGGAGCAACAGCCCATGAGGTCCAGGAGGAGGGGCACAATGACACAGTGTGGATGTCATGGACAACAGCAACAACAGCGCATGAGGTGAGACAGTGGCACAATGTGGAGTGTGGGAGGTGGCGTGGCAATACCAGTCCCTTGGTTAAAGATGGTTGGTGGCAGATGGAGAAAACTGTCAGGTGTGACATCTCATGCGGTGCCATTCGGTGGGCCGGCATCAGAACTAGTGGGAGGCAGGTAGTTTGAACCGCGCAACTCATTTCTCACCCAGTTTGGGGTGAGGCGTCATGGCTGATGTAGTCTGACGCTTCTAAGGCAATTGGTGTGTGGTGAATCCATGGACTGATCCCGACGCCCCTGATTCATCTTGACAAAGGGTCAGTCATTTCCGCAGTTTCCCGTGGACAAGCGGCCCCCGCCGCGTAGTGAACTCCCGCTCTGATGCCACACTACTGGGCTGGGCAGAGCACAGATTCTCCACTGCAAATCACGGCAAGTTGCGGCCACGCATGCCAGTTTGGCTGCCCAGTAGACACAGCGGATCTTCTTAACTGGTTGGTGGCAGAGCGCTGCTGTCCAAGTAGGCCACCACCGTGGATGGCGTCACGATCTGCTCCAGGTCCTGCTGCTGCTGCACATGCTGCTGGCGTAACTGCCCTCCCCCTCAACTGTAGGCGGGTGAAGGAAGTGCTCATACACAGTGACTCCAGACTTAGGTTGCTGCATGATGGAAGCTGGTACTGCTCCTACCCCCCCTCACGCCTTCCCCAGCAGCCGCGGCATGTGTACGTGAGCGCTGAAGAAACCCCCCGGTTCAGGACCTGTCAGGGGAGGGGACGATGCCGTACATAGGCAAGCGGCCCCAACTGCATCTACGGCGGATTTCCCTATAGTATTGAGTTTTGTCCTCCCTCTCAATAGCTGGGAAAAAAAAGGGCTACTCAAATTTTGGTCCGGTAGCGTAGGGTCCAAATAGGGTGGAGAGCCAAAGTCATCCCTCTGCCGGATGCTGGACTATTCGGCTGTCACTAGCCTGGCAAATCGCATGCTGCGGGCCAGTGTCTCAGCACAAGTGACTCCGAGGTGGCTCCCAGCCTCCAGCACTCCACTGGTTTTACTGCCAGATCGGTGCTTGCGGGTCATGTGCCTTCGTCTTCTCATTCTCATCTACGCGCTACTCATCCAGTTGGCTCGCCTGCTCCTCTCCTCTCGTGTACCTCTGGGTAGAAAATCACTCATTTCACCAGACAATGCTTCTGCTCGCAATGTTCCTCTCCTTCAACTCCTCCATTTCAAGTCCCCCATGGACTTGTGTGGCCGCGAGATGTTAGTCGCCACGTCTCCAGTCCCACTGCCCAGACAGAGAGGTTTTTTCAAGTCATTCTGTTCCCAGGGACTGATAGCAGTGGAATGACGTTCATTCATCCCGTAGTACTCGCACCTTGACTGACAAATAACCGTGGCTCCTTGAATTGGCCTCAAACAAGAACTGGCAGGTGTACGACATGAGCGTGCCACTGGCTGACAGTCAAAGTTTAGCACAGGGGAGTTCTACTGTCGCTGGATGCATCAAAACAAGTCGTTAATTGCCTTTCTCTATTCATAGCTGTCGGTCAAACATGTGCAGCGTGGAATTCCAACGGGTGGAACATTGCATACTCAAGAGTGGTTGGGCGGAGCCGTTCTGCCGCTGGCAACTAGAGCGAGGGTGTACTGGCTGCTGTAGGAAGGATGAAGTGCATGTAAAGTTTCCTGGCTATTTTAGGAATCTTCTTGAAGACGCACGGTGGCAGAAGACTTCGAGGAACCTTTTCACACTCCCAGATTGAACACGTGCGCAATGCAGGGCGCAAGGACCATCCCTCCTCGGTTGTGAGCGCAGACACCATGGTGATCCCATGTGTCCGGTCACCATGGTTTGATTTGGCAGTTTGCGTGGAAAAAGGCACACACCATCGAATTCTTGCCTGCATGACGCGGCATGCGTTCCTCAACTGTGTGATTCGTTCGCCGAGGCAAAGCCAGGTGTAGAAAAGAACTGCGTGACACCGCTGCTGCCTACACATGTGGGTATGATGGGAGCTGGTCACTTGTGGAGCTGAGATGGTGGTGGTAGAGGAGGAGGGGAGGCGGACATTGGAACAGGAGCCTCCAAGTTTTACGGACGTGGAGGAGATAAGCGCCACAGTTTCCTGTCCAGAGTTGTTGGTGTGCGTCAGACCACACGCAGACGAACAACGCTTAATTAACCCCTGGATGTAAATTGCGCAAAAGAAGTTGAGCAAGCCACAAACATTCGTAGCTTTGTAGCGTGTTACAGTTGCGTGTGGGTGTTTTTTTGTTCTACGCTGCTGCTGCTGTGCCGGCTTAATTTCTTGGACCTGCGAAAGAGCGTAATTCGCCTAGTGTCTCTTTCCAAGCACGCTCGGAACCCCCCCCCGCCGGCTCTTGGCTCCACGACGCTCACACTTGCTGCTATAATGATGACGCACGGGTGCCAATAAACCCCACTTGCTGGCTGCGCCGCTGCCTGACGCGGTATGACGCCTTCTTCTGATGACCGTTGATTGAAGCCTTGCCATCACACGGATTCCATAGTCGCGGATCGGCTACATCATCTTCTATGTGTGTTTCATTCGGCACTGCTGGCTTCATACACCGTTCTTGGTATGCGAGGCCGAACCACGCCCCCCCTCCACAACATGACCTCCCATGCCACTACGCAACATCTTTACTTTGCCGCCGTACTGCAAGAAGCAGGGGATATTGGACCCCATTTCTTCGCTGCCCGAGTAGCTGCTGATCTGACTCCTCAAATTGGTCTATCTCGCGTATATAGTGGCGCGAGCCAAGACCTCATTAGTAGATCTCTGGCTGAGGGGGAACCGGGATGGGGAAGAGGCCGGGTTGAGGAAAGGTGAGGCCGCTGTCGCGCTACCGGGCCATGCCAAAACTAAGGGTTGTGTCTGACGTTTCCCACCGAATCTTGGGCTGGGGTTGTCAGGAGGTGCATCTGGGAGGAAGCGTGGTAGGTGACCTAGTAACTATCAAGACACCATTGGGTTTCTGCAACAAACAGACACCGGGCCGTAGTGACAGCGGCAGTTGTGGCTCAGCCGAGTGAACCCTGCCTGCGGGAGTCCCCTTGCTGTGCTGACGACCTGGGCCACTGGAATGTTGTGCGTTCTGCTCACTCGCAGGTGAAGAGCTCACTGCAACCTCATCTGTCTGGACATACGTTTGTTCTAAATATGTACAGACACAGTTTGATGAAGATATCTGTATATGATAAATACCCCCTGTATTTTACTCCAAATGAACCCTAACAAGCTTGGTAAACCCCTTTGGTATAAATTGGCTCCCCAAAAGGCAGGAAAAATTACTGTATTTGCCTTTTTAAAAACTCTGTGTATTTTATGATATAAAACAAAACAGGGTTAAAAAAACCTTCGGATTGAATTATTACAGAAATTTCTTCTGTGCGGTGAAAAAAAAAAGTTTTTTTTACTGAGTACAACTGAGAGCAAAGCTTAATTAACCCCTGGTGTAAATTTCGAAAAGAATTGAGCAACCAAAAAAATTTAGCTTTTTAGCGTGTTACAATGGCGTATTTTTACATCCAACAAAGAAAAAATTGAATTAACCTTCTTGTGAATTATGTACAGAAAAATTGTAATTTTTTTCGGGAAAAAGACGGGTTTTTTTTTTGCACCCCAGAGAAAAACAACGCAATTAAACCCCTGGATGTAAATTGCCCAAAAATTGGCAACCACAAAATAGTAGCTTTGTAGCGTGTACAAAAAGGGATTTTTTTACGCTACACAACAAGGAAAAAATTGTAAATTTAAACCTTTGCGTGTGAATTTGTGCAGGAAAATTTTAATTTTTGCGGGGAAAAAGACCGGTTTATTTTTTTTCACCACAGCAGAAAAAACAAAAGCTTAATTTTAACCCTGGATGTAAATTGCCCAAACAATTAGCAAAACCCCAAACTACGGCTTTTTAGCGTGTTACAATGGGGTATTTTCTACACTACACAACAAGAGAAAAAATTGTAATTAACCCTTTGCTTGTGAAATTTTGTACAGGAAAAAGGGAATTTTTGGCGGGGAAAAAGCGGATTATTTTTGTCACCAAGCAGAAAAACAACGCTTAATTAACCCCCGGATGTAATTTGGCCAAACTTTTAGCAACACAAACTACGAGCTTTGAACGTGTTTTAAAAGGCGTGTTTTCTATGCCCAACACAACAAGGAAAAATTGTTTTAACCTTCGTTTTGAATTATGCTACAGGAAAATTGTATTTTTTTGGGGGTGAAAAAGACGGGGTTTTTTGGAGTCACCACAGCAGAAAAAAAAATGCTTAAATTAACCCCTGGAGAAATTTTCGCCAAACAAAATTTAGCAACCCAAAAACGGGGTTTTTAGTGTGTTACAATGGCGTGTTTTTTCGCTACACAACAAAAAGGTAAAAATTGTAAAAAACCTTGCTTGTGAATTTTGCTACAGGAAAAATTTTATTTTTTGGGGGTAAAAAGCGGTTTTTTTGGGGTCACCACAGAGGAAAAACAAGTTAATTAAACCCCCGGGTGTAAATTGCGAAATAGAATTGAGCAGCCAAAAATGAAATGGTATTTGTATTGTAAAAACGCTGTTTCTTTAAATGAATACAACAGGAACTGGCTTAGATAACCCTTGGATATTCAATGTGCTGTGAGCAGATAGCATTAAAATGTATATGCAGCTGCAGTGGACACACACTGGACTTCAGATCCAATACCCCAAAAAATCAGAAATAGAACATTAAGAGAAGCAGTCTCTGAGACAAGCTGAGACACCCCACAAAAATTGCTGTATAAAAATCAGTTCTTCAGTAAGAGCTATCACAATCAGCCGCAGCAGCACCTTCCCTGATCAGTACAGTGAGAGGAGTGTGAGCTCCCAGCGTCGCGCCCGGACTTATATAGTGCGGTGACGTCACAGAATCCCGCCGGTCTCTGATTGGCTTCATCTCTGCACATGTCATGCAGGCTATGCCCTTCTTCCTCCCAGAGTGCTTTGCCCCATTTAACGCCATGTGCTCGCAGCCATTTTATCAATCAAAAGCACATTTCGTTCACCCGAAGTACCCCAAAGTTCGACTTTGTTCAGAACCGAAGTTTTCCTGAAATTCTAAACGAATTCCACTTTGTTAGAATCAATTCGCCCATCTCTAATTGTATGTTCACCAGCAAAGGAAAAATCCACCTAATAGTGCAAATCACATTTAAAAATATATACAGTATATAGTAGACATGCAGCTCAGCATTTGCATGACACCAAAATCCAAGAGCCTCAAACTAAATTGCCCATCAATAAGTAATTTGTTAAATATTTAGGTCTACATTCAGCGGTGTCCATGTTCATAAGATACGGATATTTTGAGTCTATTCAACAGCTTTCATTTTGCTTTTTCACATAACAAACATGTCCTTAGTTCATGTCCACCATGTGCCAAAAAACTCTATCAACACTACAGTTGTTAAAACTTATCACAAAATGTTCCTGTATACAAACCTCATCATTGTACATTTCTCAGTTGATCTAAACAGTTTGGACTTGAACAGTATGGAACAAAAGAACAGTAAACATTAGTAAGGAATGTTAATTGAATGCAGGACATTTAACAATAATCTAATACTCAAGAACTCAAGATACAGTACAATTCTGAAGACATTTAAATGTTGTGTAACACAAAACTGTATTTCATCACTTTTCAGGGTCAATATACTTCCAAATACCCCCCCCTAAAATGTAATGGAAACAAAGAGAAATACCATAACATTTTCCATATTCTTAGTGAAAAGGATAGTGATGAAGTAAAATACAAAGGGGAATGCAGATCATGTTACTACATGCAATGGGTCTTGCACCCAAAGTTGAAGGCTACATTAAAAACAAATGTCCTACTTTTTATTACAAAATTCTCTACCAAAAGCCATAAATAATATTCCCTATAGTGCTTTCTACATCCTATAAAGAAGTCATGCTATATATGCAAAATATATAACTGTTTGTTGTAGATGTAGAGTGTCTTCAGAACAGCTCAGGATCTCAGGTGGTGGAATCTTTTTAGCTCTAGATATAAATCAATCTGGTTTTCTGGTTCCAAGCTAGATCTCTATGTAAATCAAAATGTATAAACTTTGCTAGTATACAATTGTGTTTATAATATAATGTTAATGTTATAATATAATATAATGTTTATAACAAATACCATAAATCTGGGGACCCAGAAGAAGCTTACACGAAACGCATGTCATGACTGCGTTTTTTCCTTGGTGTTGTAACTGATGGTACAGGGGATAAGACTATTCTTCATGGCTGTCTCTTAGTATTTTGTATTGAGAGTGTACTGTTTGGTACAATTTTTGATAGAATATTTTGGAAGTTGTTATCACAAGACATAGTTTTAATGTTTATGTTTATTTATGATATTAATAATAAACATTAGGGGCCACATGTATGAACCTGTTTAGGTCTAAAAATCACTCTTTTGACCATAGGTTACTATGGGCAAAAAAAGAGTAGTTTTAGACATAAAAAGGTTCATACATGTGGCCCTAGATTCTTCCTTTTTTATTGGATCTTTATTACTCTTTAATATTGAGATATATGCATCTATTCGTGATGTATTTTATGATAAAAAAAAATTAGGTGTATTTGTGACATTAAAAAAAAGATTTTTGCACAGCTCACCATCACGAAATGGTTAACACCAGGTCCATAGTCTTCATGAGGTGCTCAGACATATATCTTTACAAAAGGGCGCAGGCATGTAATCCAATAGCAGAAAACGAATCCAGCACAGCCAAAGGTGGAAAGACAATTAAAATCCAAAATTTTGTTCTATAACATTAAAAAATGTAAGCAAAGAAAAAAAGAATAGACGTGTCCGACATAGCTGGCTAAACCAACGCATTTCGGACAAAATAGTCCTTATTCATGGCATGATCAAACGTGGCTTTCACATTTAGGGTTTTTCAAGTGGGGGGATAGTCGTTGCGGCACTTGTAAATCTACTATCACAGTTACCGATTTTTCGGATAGCAGGTGAGTGAATAGATTTATAATAAAAATTATAGTAACTGTAAAACCCCTTATGTCATTTATCTGATAACATGCACAGCCTGCAATTTAAAATATGTGGGCTGTACCAGTCGAACTTAAAGTCCGCGTTATAGAACATTTAACGGCCATTCTTAAAGGTGGCAACCCTAGTATGCCTAGTATCTCTAGACCAGGCATCCTTAAACTGCGGCCCTTCAGCTGTTGGGAAACTACAACTCCCATCACGAATTTATGTAATCTATAACAGTGAGAATGATGGGAGTTGTAGTTTCCCAACAGCCAGAGGGCTGCAGGTTGAGAATGCCTGCTCTAGACACTTTGTTCAGGAACATGCTTCATGCATAGACACATTCACATTCAGTGGTATTGAGCTTTTTTTTATAATTCTCAATGAGGGGGTGATTGGAGACGGAATTTATTTAAACAAAGAGAGGCTTTTTGGATCTTCAAATTGAACACCAGGTTTCCATCTGGCCTTAATTTAAGATTTGATCTCATGTATTATGATTGAGAGGTTTTTTTTGGTTTTTTTTGGACATTGTCATATAATTCAGTCTATAATCAATGTTTTTCTTCATTTATCATTTTTTGACAAGTTATAGCAGGATTTTGGATATATATTGGTGTATTGGTACTTGTAAAAAAATTTTGTTTGGCTTTATATTTTTTTTTTGGGTGCATATTGTCATATAATCTAGTTTATAATTAATGTTTATTTTTACTCATCTTTTTTGACAAGTTATACTAAGTTTTTGGATATATATTGTTGTATTGGTATATGTGAACTTTGTTGTTCAAGTTTGATAAAGTTTGGTTTGTTCATTTGGGGATGTCCCCTCCCTTTCCTGTTTGAGATCCCGACCTCATTAGTTTGCTAGGGCTTTTAAGGTTTTACTCCTTCTTGTTTGATCATGCAATGAATAAGGACTATTTTGTCCAAAAACGCATTGGTTTAGCCATCTATGATGTCAGGCACGTCTATTCTTTTTTTCTTTGCTTACATTTTTTAATGTTATGGAATTAAATTTTGGATTTTAATTGTCTTTCCACCTACTGGTGTGCTGGATTCGTTTTTTCTGCTATTGTATCTGTAACATATTAAATGCATCTTTCCCTCTGTGTTCTGTGCGTCACCACTTATTTCCTAGTGATATACAAATGTGCTGTGTCTTTAGTGTTATTTTAATCGTGAATAAAGAATAAAAATTGTTTGATAAATAAATACTTTTTAATGTTAGTATTGGCATATAGTGCCATTCTTTGGTAAATAGCTTGAGCCGATCTGGTGTTGCTGTGAGTTTACAGTGTATATTTTGCTACAACTACATTTCGTCTGGTTGATTATCTGTAGACTAAACATTCTGAACTCCAGAATAATACACTATACCAAACTATGAGATTCTGATCACACTTTGGATTGTTCAAGTTGGAAAATCCAGAGCAGAATCTATTGCAAAAATATGATGTGCTCCCTACGGACTTTGTCACTTTGTAGCAGAGGCTTCAATGAGGCTTTCTGACCCGGAATATAACATGATTCCGCACCAAAGAAGTAACAGGACACTTCTTTTAATGAATTGCATATTTCAAATCTGCAGCAGAAAAACTGCTTATACAGTTCACAGTGTGAAATATGTAGATTTCCTATTGAAAAAATTAGAAATCTGATTTCAGATTTATTTTGATATGAGTTACAACTGAGAATCCGCACCAGAACCTCCATCAAAATCTGTCGTCTAAACATAACCTAATAAAGATTTGTGAAAGTGTTGTTGATATTTGGTGAAACAGAGGATTTCCTAAATTGGAAACAAAAGTGTTAACTAATTTTCAGCTGAGAAAAAATAAAAGCTGGCAATATACTATAGATATAGCAATTCATAAAAGTTTCTGAACATTTCAGAATTTTCTCTATTTCTGCATAAATTTGACATGCAATTACATCATAAGTAGATAAAAACAAATAAATGATTAAAAAATATTAGACTTGGTCAATTTGTATTGAGGAAAATGATTTGGTATCACATATTTCTGAGTGGCAAATGGGATGGGGAAAAACTTTGTTTTCAGTATTTTTGGTTTGAAACCCCTTTTTGCAGCAAAAAACTGCATCTTTAATTTTCAGGTTTAAATTTTTTGTTTTGTCCCTTTTATCAGCTTGGGGGGAATTTTTGGGGGGCCCAACTCCCCCAAATGGGAAAATTTTTTGGCTCTGGGATTTTGGTGACTTTTCTCTCATGAACTGCTCACTTCCACAAAATTTTTTATTGGGCTTAAAGGCAAAGTCCCTTGGGCTTTAAACCCCTTCAAAATTATGTTTTCTCTTTTTTTTCTAGTATTTGAGGGCCAATTTATGTCCCCTTTGGGCCCTTGTCTCTACAAAAAATGTTTAAAAATTGTTTGGGGGTTGGTCCGATAGAGATCTTGATACTTTCTTTTCGAAATTTTTTGGTATTATTCAATATTCATTGTTCCATTAATTAAAGGGAAATGCCCGTCCAAAAATGACCCCCAAAAACCCCCAAAAAAAAAGAACTATAACCCCCATGTTTTTTAAGATGGTAACACTGTTTTCCATTTTACAGAATAATTCATTTCCCCTTTTTTAAACCCAAAAAAAACTATATTTATTTCTCCTCTATCTGCTAAAAAATTGGTTTAAATAGAAATTCCCCTTTTGGGAATTGATCTGGGAGCAAAACTCAGAAAGGTAGCAACCGGGTTTTTTTTTTAGGCCAATTTTTTTCAAGACGCTTTCTTTTCCCGCAAGGGCTTGCATTTCACACAATGTTTTTTCAGTGTCCCCCTGATTTTGGCTTTTTTTGGGGGGGTTCAATTTTTTGGGGGGGGGGGGGGGGAAAATTAAAATTAAAATAAAAGTGGAAAGGTTCTTTGTTGCTTAAAGGCTAACTAAGGTACATTTGTGACTTTAAAGGGTTAAATTTTACCCTCTCACTTTGGCATGATCTTTTCTGTTGAAAACTCCTGGGGGGGGGGAGGGGGGGGGAAAATTTTTAAAATAATTTTTTTTTACTTTTTTTTTTTTTTTTTTTTTTTTTCATTTTTTTAATTTTTTTTAAAAAGAAAATTTTAAACCTTTTTTAAAGGGGGATCCCAAAGAAGTTGGTTTTGTACCCACCCTTTTGGGTTTTTTTGGCTAACAAGCCCCCAAAAACTCTTCTTCTTAAGGGTTCCTTCCCCGATGCCCCCCCAACACCAAAAGGGGAAAATTTTTCTCTACTCGCACTGAAGAGGGGGGCAAAAAATCCCGAAACAGGTTGTCTGTAGATGAGAGGATACTGGTTGGGCAAAAAAATCCTTTTTGCTTTCCAAGACTGGGGGCAAAAGCAAAATTGAGGATTTTTAAAACCCCAAAAAGGGGGGTGTGGGCTTCTCACCCCCTTTCCCATAATGCCTGTGTATGAGATGTAAGTAGAGGGAAAAAAAGGCAAACAAAAATTCAACCCCGTTTTTCGGTGCTCTCCCTAAGGAGAGATCTTCCCTTTCTAAGGTCCTTAGAAATCCCTTTTCTTAATGCCATGATACACTTCCACAAATGTGTTGTAAAGATCAGACTTTGATAAATCCTTCCTATTTGAATAAAACCAGTCACTAACAACTGATTGTCTTTCCATTGATTAAAAACATCTGCTAATCCTAAAGCTTCACATACATTGCCACTCACAGAATGTGATAGGGTCATTTTCTTCAACAAAAAAAATTTTCCCAAGTTTTAATATTTCTGACTCTTTTTTTTGTTTTTGGTTTTCCTTTATTATTTTGGATTTTTAGAAATATATAAAACATATAGAAAATTCTGATGGGTTCACAAACTTTCAAACACCACTGCAGCTGTCGGCCGTATGCTCATTTGACTTTCAGCTTTTCTCTTATTTCCTTCAGCTCGGTCAAATCATTTGGCGCAGGATTCCCAAAAACAAAAAGATAGGCAATTGAAATTTTACCCTCATTCTTTTTCCCAACATTGCTAGATGGGGAGTTGTCCAATCCCCCAAAATAAGCGGTTTGACCAGTTTTTTTTTTAAAAGTGTATGGCGTGTAAAGGGGGTGTCTCTGAAGATTTTTCCAATACATTTTCCCCTTTTGAAATTTCTTGGTCAAGAGATAAGAATATTTTATTGCCCGAGTACCGGTTTCTTTGTTACCTTCCTGTTCTCCCTTCCCGATTAAAAAAGGGGAGGGGGGATGTACCAGGACAGTCCAAAAAATATACAATTTGGAAGACACCCAATTTTAGAAAAAAAGCAGGAGTTCTTTTATTCCCATTTGAGTACAGAAAACCCCAAAAATTTTAAACGTTTAGCCCAACCCCAAAGTTGGCCTTTTTAAAAAAAAGGAGAGAAAAACGGGTTTGGAGAACACGTGTTTTATCTTTAACAAAAAAAGGAGTTTAAATTACTTTTTTGTTTTGTTTACTTTGACCCTTGTACCCTCTGCACTTAGTTTATACCCAGGCGTTTTCCCTCTGGGAATCCCAAGCTGATAGGGGAACCCACTGTATAGAATCACCCCAAAGAATTACTGGGAAGAGACAGAATTTTGAATTGGAATTGCCTGGGGCTCTGTGGAAAAAAAGCATGAGGGGGGAAAAACCCCTTTTTAAGTTATAAGGTTTATTTATTTGTTAGTGAAGGGTGTTTATTTGTTGATGGAAAGGGGGGGTTTTGGTATTTATACCCTAAAATCCCATAAAAAATAAAAATTTTTTGGGAATGAAAAAAATACAGAACCCCCGGGTTTCCCTAAAACCCCATTTTAAAAAGGGAAAAATTTTTTAAGAACTTTAACCCCTTTTTAAAAAAGGGTTCAAAAAATTCCCTCCCCCCAAAATTTGAGCCCCAATAAAAAAATGGAAATAATACAATAAAACTTGAAAACATAAAAAAAAAAAACTCAAAAAACCCAAAATTTTAGTTTTTTTGTGTTTTTTCAAAAACAAAATTTAAAAAGTAGAAAAAATTTAATATAGGACCTTTGTGTACGCATAAAATCACAAACCTGTTGAAGTATATTTCATTAAACACTATAAAACCTTAAAAAACATATAAACCATTAAAAGCTGTTAAATTTGTCATGAGGCACTTTGGGCCGGGGGAAAGGTTTTAAATCATGTTGTCACCCTTTTAGTTTCCCCTTGGTATTTCAGGGGAAGCAAGGTCACTTTCTATGAGGTTTTAAAATTTCCTTAAAATTGTTTTGAAAAAAAAATATAATTGTTTCTAGTAAATTTTTGTAAAAAAATTTTAGGCCCCTCAAATTGTTTTTAAAAGTTAATTGCAAGGCTATACATGGATCTATCAGACTTGTAAATTCCATTGGGCTCTATATTATTACATTTAACAGTGTAAACTTGTTCCACAAATTTTAATTTTCTTTTAAACAGTTAATTTTTTCCTTAAACATCATTTTTTAATTTTTTTTTAATTATTTTTTATTTTTAAAAACAGCAAATAAAAAAACCAGCTAAAAAATACTTTTCCCGAAAGGGCCCAGCAGTTAATAAAGAAAATGTATTCTTTAGGGAGAAATCTATTTTCCCCCACTGATCAAAAAGATTGTCTTTTCCCCTTAAACTGAATCAGGGAAAAATTACTCAAAGCTTACAAAAAAACCTTTGAAATTTCCAATTTTACAAACAAATTTGGAAACTTTTTTTGGGTTTTAAAAATCTGGGGCCAAAGGCTTTTAGCTTTTATTCTTTTGTAAAAATTTTGAAGTATGGGATTTATTTTTCCCAGACGCCTAAGCCTAGGGTTCCTGGAATGGGCTTTCCTGATACTGAAAATGCAAAAGTGAAATCAAAATTTTTGGAAAAAGTCCCAGGGCCCTATGAAAAAATCCCGGGCCCGGGATTCTTTTTAATCCGGCGGGTACTTGGAAGATGGTTCTGTCCGCGGTTTGTGGTTTGTCCTTTCCCCCTTTAAACCTTGAAAAAGCAAACCTTTTCCCAAAAACTGGAAAAATTTTTATGTTCAAGTTTTTGGGAAATTTCCCAGTGGTGAAAAGCCGTCCCCCCTAAAAAATCCGTTAAATGTGACTATAAAACGGATTTTTTTTAATTTTAAAATGTGGGACGGGTTTTTTGGGTCAGTTTTAAAATCGTTTCCAAATCTGAAAAACCATCTGAAAATCCGCCCAAAAAACCCCCCCTTTTGGGGTTTAAACCCCTTGGGGAAATGGGAAATTTTTCTGCACGGTTTAAAGTAACCAGGGAACCGTAGTTTGACCCAAAAGTAAGAGGAAAATAAAGGGGGGAATAGAATTTTAACTGCAAGAGTGGAAAGGGTTTAAAATAAAATTTAAAGGATATAAAAAAAAACTTTGATCATTTAAAAAAAAGTAAATGTTCGGGCACAAAAATTACAGCAATGACACGTTTAAGGGTGTTAGAAAAAAACCCCAAATCTTTTCCCCATAGATGGATAGGGGGAAAAGGGAAAAAATACATTTTTTGGGAAAAGTCTTTCTAAAGTTTCCAAGTCTTTGAAACCCATTTTTTTACCCTTTCCCCCCCCTCTCTTCTTTTTCTCCCCTTTTTTTCCCATTTTTTAAAAATGGGTTTTAAAATTTTAAAACAACAGAAAATCAAATCCCCTTTCAAGAAAATTGTTTTTTAAAATTAACTTTTATCTTGTTTTCTTTCAGAATTAATCCTGGTGACTATTGGGGTTTCGTTTTGGGAGTAAATTTCCCAAAATTTGGGGAAAACCAAAATTGAAAGTGATTGCTTTTTGGGTTTGGGCCCAAATCATTTTTTTGGGAAATTTTTTTTTTCCCAAGTTTTGGGGGAGAAAATTTTTATCATTCTGTGTGCAACATCCAACCCCTATGTTATGGTAACTGGAAGTGATGTCAGATGAAACTTGATACATCGCACAGAAAGGTGTTTTCCCCCCTAAACCCCCAAAGAAAGGGCCCAAAAAGATGAAAAAACATTGTGTTACAGTTAAGTTAAACCCTAAAACCCTGTTGAAACCCTGATTGCAACTTACGGTTTATGGTTATAGATACAAGGGTTAAAAAAGGGGAAAGGGTTAGGGGGGTTTTTTTTTGTTCAGTCAAAACGGTGTCAAACCAAACAGGGATCTATGTAAGCAACACTACAGGTGACTTTTACTTATATTGCTTCTAGAACAGTTATCAACTTTATCATTGAAGTAGTTAGCCAAGTCTCTTTTTAAAAATTTTGTTTTTTTGCTAGGGGTAATTGGGCCCCCTTTGAATTCGAAATATTGCCCCTGAATTTTTCATGTAAACGCTTATATCCAAAACTTTAAAAACTTTTTTTTAAAAAAGGCATCAAAGTTTGGGGTTAAATTGTTTTTATAAACCTTTTATCTATGGTTTTTGTATGTACCATTCAATAAATCAATTGCAGGATATATTTTGACAGGACATTATTCCTTCCTTTTTGGGAAAAATTTTTTAGAAAAAAAGGGGGGAAAATAAAAATGAAAGCTTTTGGTTTAAATTAGCAAATTTAAAAATATTTTTAAAAATAAAATTCTTCAAATAAAACAATATAATGCCACAGTATGGATCAGAAAAACAGAAAAACAAAAAGGAAACTTAAATGGGACTAAAATTTGCTGTGTTTGGGGGTTTGGGGAATTAAAGGAAAATTTTGGATATTTAAATAGCTGGCACATTTGGATTTAAAAAAAAAGTTACCATGGGAAATAAAAAGGCGCATAAAGGAGGAGGTCATGTTTTGGGGAAGATGTTACATGTGGTATGATGGGTAAATATTTGAAAATAAACAGTGTATGCTGATAGTCCCAAATGAACTACAGAAGCCAGAACATGGTAGAACAGAACTTGCTGCTTGAATAAGAAAATAACAAAAAGCAATATATATTATAATTGGTAGAGTAATCTAACACAAACTGCTGATGAGATGAAATGAATGAATACTTCATGTAGTATGTCAGGCCAAGTAGAGGTGGAAAGTAGTAGGCGACAGCTGGCAAACTAAACATGTGAGGTAATATCTATAAATGGAACTATTCAAATCGATAAATAAGTAAATAGGTACATGGAATCATGAAAAAAAAAATGGCTCTCATTTACTCTAGTGGTTGCGGTTGAAAAGTGTTGTAAAATGTGACAAAAAGCATACATTTTTTTGGCACAGTGTGTCGCAAACACATTTATTATAAGTATTAAACACTTTTTGTGACCTCTAGAAAAGGGAGACATGGCTTCGTGAGAAAGGGAGTATAGCCATGAAACGACATATTGAACAAAAAGGTGTGCCAAAAATGCACCAAAATTTTAAGAAGTGTAACTAATAGTTGCTCTAGAAGGCTAGACAAGTCTGAAAATGCACCAAACTTATCAAACAGCATGAACCACTGTGATAAATCTAGTATATTTTTTGACTGTCTAATTTTATACTGTCCAACATGTAGACAGCGATAGTAAATGAGGGCTAATGTATTGTAACTTCTTCAAAGGAGATTAGGAATCTGAGCAAAATGAGACACAAAGCAGACAAATGATGACAGAAGGCAAAGGGAGTCTTTTTCCTTTAGTGCCTCTTGCTCCCATGGCCATTTGCATTTATCTCATCCATTTATGACCTTATCTTCCCAGCCAAACACATTATTTCAACAGCTCATTTATAAATATTTTATCTCGGCCACTTCTTTCAGTGATATTATTGTTTCTGTTTTATCATTATCATTATTTTAGTTTAGTCTTCATATTCAGTGCCTTTTACCAAAAACAAAAACTTACAGCTTAATAATATAAGATCTTTCCAACTGGTATCTTTAGTCCCATTTTGTTGCCCATTTACTTCAATAGACTACTAGGAGCCATAACATTACATGTATTTATTTAATTATCTATGCATGTACCAGTATTTGTCTCCACTAGTTTGTAGAATATCTATCCTTTTATTTTAACAACTTTAAGTTGTATTATGTAATAACACAATATTATTGTATAGTGATTCCAAGTATTATAATTATTATATTAATTATTCCTTAGTTGTATTTAATTTATCTTCTGCATCTTTTATTATGGTATTGCCATGGTTAGTCTTACGTTGTTTTTTTCCTCTCATGATGCAGCTTCGAATGGTATTTGTGTAATTATGTCCTGTTCTTCAAGCCTTGAGGAAGGCACCAATTCTGTGTCTAACATGTAGCTTGTTTTGTACCAGTAAAGTTCTTAAAAAAAAAACATTGAATTTCGTTGTTGTGAAGTGCATCTATACCAATTTGACCCCCTTTTTTGCCTTGTCTTGTCAACTATCGTTATCGATTCGATAGTCGATATCGGCAATTATCATGACGATATCCGATAGTCGATAACAGATTATCGCCGATGACGATTAAAGTCTATGGGAGATGAACAACACCTTCATTCTTACACCCAAACAGGGCTGGAGAAGCTGGAATTAATATCCACAACAGGAAACTGGATACATGCTACATCTTAGGCAAGACAATTAGGTTATAAAAGTCACAGAAAAAAAGTCACAGACCATTCACTATCCCTGTCTTGTACCACAGCATGACCCTTAAACCTGCATGACCCACAAATTAAAAAGTGCCAGAAGGCAGTATTATTTGAACCATCATTTTACTTGAACTGGACATTTACTATCCCTGTCCTGGAACGCAGCATGACCCTTAAACATGTCTGACCCACAGATTAAAAAGTGCGGGGGAAAAAGGATTCTTTCAACCACCATTTTAGTTGAACTGGACAATGACTATACCTGTCCTGGGCCACAGCATGGGCCCCAAACCCGCATGACCCATAGATTAAAAAGTGCCGGAAATAGGAGTCTTTGAACCACCATTTTAGTTGAACTGAACATTAACTATTCCTGTCCTGGACCGCAGTATGACCATTAAACCTGTCTGACCCCCAGATTAAAAAGTGCCGGAAAAAGTAGTCTTTCAACCACCATTTTAGTTGAACTGGACATTGACTATACCTGTCCTGTATAGCAGTATGACCTTAAACCTGTCTGACCCACAAAAAAAAAGTCGGGAAAAGAGTTTTAACCCCAAACCCATTTTGGAATGGCTTTGACATATCTGTCCTGTACCGCAGTATGCCATTAAACCTGTCTGACCCCAGTTAAAAAGGCCGGAAAAAAGGGTTTTTTCAACCACCGTTTTTTTTGACTGGACATTGTATACTGTTGTAAAGCATAGCCCTTTAAAACCCTGTCTGACCCACGATTAAAATCCCCAAAAAAAGGGTCTTTCAACCCCATTTTAGTTAAAACTGGACTTGACTATACCTGTCCGTCCCACAGCATGACCCTAAAACCTCATGCCCCACGTTAAAAAAGTGCGAAGAAAGTATATTTGAACCCCTTTTTTAGTTGAACTGGCATTGATTACCTGTCCGGGGCCCACCATGACCCCCCAAAATGCTGCTCCAGATTAAAAAAGTGCCGGAAAAAGGAGTCTTTCACCACTTTTTAGTTGAATGGACATTGACTTCCCTGTCCTGTATCCGCATGACCCTCAAACTTGCGACCCACAGATAAAAAAAGTGCCGGAAGAAAGTAGATTTAAACCCACCATTTTATTTAAATGGCATTAAAATCCCTGTCCTGTACCACAGCATCCCCCAAAACCTGCATGCCCCAAGTAACAAGGGCCCCGGAAGAAAAAGTAGTTTTTTAACCACCATTTTATTTAAGGCATTGATTTTCCTGCCCTGGCCCGCTAGCCTTTAAAAATGTCTGACCCAAAATTTAAAAAAGGGCCCGGAAAAAAGAATCTTTGAACCACCATTTTTTTTGAATGGACATTGACTATACCTGTCCTGGACCGAGTATGCCCATTAACCTGTCTGACACAAGTTTAAAAAAATGCCGGAAAAAGGGTTTTTCAAACTTTTGTGATTGAAATTATATTCCAAACCGATAATAATAAATCCCAGATTAAAAAGGGGAAAAAGGGGAAACAAACACCTTTTTACCCCAAACAGGGCTGGAGAAATGGAAATTAACCCCAAAACAAAAAGGACTTTTCTCTCTGGCAAACCTTTTTAAACAAGGTCCAGAAAAAATAAACTTTACCCCCCTTCCTTCCAAGTGATTCCCGGGGGGACCCAAAAATTTTGTGAGAAGAAAAAATTTGCCCCAAATTTTTTTTATTTGGAAAATTTACTAAATGTTAAAAAATTTGAAAAATTTCCCCACAATTAAAAGTTGCAGGAAAAAAAAGTTTTAACCACCATTTTGCTGAATGGTAATTATTTTCCTTTTTTTACGCAGGGGGCCCCCCAAATGATATTCCCAATTAAAAAATCCCAAAAAGGAAGTCTTCAACCCAATTTTTATTAAACTGGGACATTGACAACTGTCCTTACCGCATTGACCTTTTTTAAAACCTGTTTTCCCCAAAATTAAAAAGGGGGAAAAAAAAAAGGGTCTTTTTAAACCAATTTTATTGAATGACATTGCCCTGTGTCGGGGAAATGCCAAAAAATAAAACCCCAGATTTGCCGAAAAAAGTATCTTTGGCTTTTGAAAAATATTTGGGTTACCAACCGTAAGACCCCATGACCCCAAAACCCCCAAGGGGGCCTTATGGGACCACAGCAAAAGTTTAATAAAAAAAAACATTTTAAAACAACCCCTTTTCCAATATTCCAGAGGATGAATTTACGGGAAAAATTTTTAGTGCTTTAAAATTAAAAAAAAACTTTCCCCCCATTGCAAGGGGTGCAAAATTGTTTTATTCGGGGGTTGAAGGAAATTTGTCAACCAGGTGAAAACGTGAAACAGCGGTTCGCGGGCAGGGGGTCAAGGGGGGGGGACAAGGCTGGCCCGTTTATTCCACGATTCCAAGGGCCCAGTTACAGGGGGGGGAAAACCCGGGTTTGCTCCCTTTTATTAACACCAAAAATCCCTATGAGCAGCCGAAAACAGTCGTGTGAAGCAGGGTGGAAGGGAGGGGAAGAAATTCCCCTTCCCATAACAGTCAAGATTGGGAGGGGAAATTTCTGTCTACAACCTTGATTAAAATTGGGGTTTTTGGGTTACTTCACTTAAAAGGGTGGTTCGTTGTTTCATTATGCCCTTTTTTTTTTGCTTCTTTTCTGTTTTTCAAAGTTTTTTAGGAAATTGGGCTTTTTTTGGGTGGAAAATTTGTAAAAAACCCCAGCTTAAAAAACCTTTGTTAATTTTTACCCCCTGGTAAATTTCAAAATATTTTATCCTAACTTCACATAAATTTTTATAGTTTAATTTTTAAAAACACATTTTTAAAAAGGCCCGGAAACCCAACTTTTTTTTTTTTTATTTTTAATTTTTTTGGGGAGTTGTTATGGATTGTGTAAGTTAAAAAACCCTTGAAAAACAATTCATTTTAATATTTATTAAACAGTTCCTAAAATTCCTTTTTAAACAACCCCCATGTTCTTTAAATTCAAAATAATGAGCACTTTTGAAAATGGAAAAAAAATGCTGTTAAAACCACATTTTTTAAAAACGACTGTGTAAGGCATTTCAAGAACTGCCCCAGAAATTATAAAAATACTCCCATTAAAAAATGTGAGGGGAAAATGACAAAAGTTTACTTTTTTGTTTTTAAACCTTGATTATAGCTTTACTCCACGCCCCCAGACCCAAAAAATTTTGATTTTTGCGAAAATTTAAAGAAAAAAGGGTGAGTAAATGGTTTGGTTTTTTTTTCATAAAAAACCCTTACAATTGGGTGTTTTACAGTCTTTTTCCCCGCAAAACAGAAAAATCTTTTGGGGAACTGAAAATAAAAATTCAGTAAAAAATGAAATTTTTTTAAAAAAAAAAAATTTAAAGAGGCCCATTTTTTTTGAAGAGGAAGGAAGTAGCCCGGCAACTAATGGGTTTGACCTCAGCAATTGGGGCCACAACATCACGGATCCTGCGTTTTCATCTTGTAAAAGTCAAACGATCAACATTATCAGTGGAAACCCGGATCTTTTGGCTGAATGCTCCTCCAGCTGTGCGAAGGCCACTCAGAATGATCTGGTGTGGGCAGGACAACACCTTATGGCGGGCGAGCGAGCTGGGCCCATTCATCCTTTTTGGGTCCCCAAAGTGATTGGTCCGGAACATATCCAAAAACATCGGTTTGAGACAAAATAGTCTTCACCAGATCTTAAAGCTGGTCCCGGTGTCGTATGTGTGCCCTGCATTAAGGTTTAGTGGGGTGGTAAATAAGGTTGCCAGAGGTCACTCATTAGGCTTTTTGCAAAAAGCCTGCTGCTGCTGGCGGCATTTGGCACTTACTGCTGTCACGTTGCTGAGTTGTTCCCCCGTGACTTTTGAAGAACGTGAAGAAACCCACAACGATGTCTCCGTTGATCAATCACACATTTTCCCAAAATTCCTGCATTTTCTCTTATTGGGGTGGGGGGAAGGAAAGTGCTGGTTTTGCTTTGTCCCCGGGGATCGAGGAGGTGGCCCCCCCAATAAGTTTTTCAGTTTGAGGCCCCAAATGGAGGATCATGTTGGGGGAAGGGAGCACTGATGTGAGAGATGGAGCCTTGTTTTCCCAAGCCTCGGGGTCGAGGGGCACTAGCAAAGATTTTCCCTCCCCCGCTCAAACCCTGCCAACCTTTTTCCCAAGGGGGGACATCGGTAACGCGGTTGTCCGGGAAATTTCCTCCCCTCCCGCTTCCTCCCCATTTCAAACACCCCTGATTTGCTCAGAGCTGTCCCCGGGGAAGCGAGGTGTCGCCTGCACTACCCTGGCCCCCGAACCATCCCTAAAAAGATGATAAGTTGTGAAACTGTTGGGGAATCTGGATTGACGGGGGAAAAGGCTCCGTTTTCCATCTGTGCCCGTCTTCTCCCCTTGTCGTGGCGGAACCTGTGTTTCAGAGTGTAAATGCAGCCAGGGGGGATTTTAGAAAAAAATTAAAAAAACGGCGGAAGTGTGAGCTAAACCCCCCGAGCCTTCCTCAGGGCAGTCCAGCCCCGGGTTGCACTTTAAATTTCTGGACGATGAGGTTCTGATGGTGCCAGGAAGGGGATGTGCTCCATTCTCCCATTTTAAGGGCGGCCGGGAGTTTTCGACCTTTCGCACACCGCCTTCCCCTGGCAAAAGGTTTTGTCACCCAGCCAGCCTCGGTCTTTTTGCGAAAGCCTCCCAGTCCTGACCTGTTGTTGCGGTCTCCAAGACAGTTAATTTCAACAGGCCTGGTTTCTTGGGCACGGATTACTTTGGACTTGGGGGAAAGAACCCCTTCACCATCCCTGCGGTTTGAAGGCGTGCCCCGGGCCCTTGAGAGCCATGTTCCCCCAGAGACATCCCCCCAGCTCACCAGTACTGTACTGAGATTCGGCCTTGCCTTGTTTTACTAGTCCATGTATGTCTATGTGGTGGAAAAGGACTTCCCGGACACAGATGCAGACAAAGCGCAAAAATTTTTAGATGAACGTGGCGGGCCCAGGGCGGGGGAGGCTTTTCTGGAAAAGAAATGCCGCCGGCTTTGGGATTGGGGGCAGGAAAAGGGTTTTGACTTTTGCAGAACCCTCTGGGGGTCCACCGATGGGGGGCATATTTTCCCAGGGCAAAAGTGGCAATGCCGACATTCAGGGGGCTTTTGGTTTTTTTTTGGGAGGTTTGGGTTAAAAAGTCTTTCTTCTGTTTTTCCAAAACCTGGTTACCCCAGAAGGGGGCGCTAGATGGCCCGCCTGTAGGGGTGTCAGGTTTCAAAAATGGTTTTGGGAAGGAGAAGGGGTTTTGGATGGGTCTTGGGGTGGTGCTGGTTTTGGAAAAAACCCGGGCGAAACGGGGGTGGAGGCTGAAAGCAGAATTTCTAAAATCCTTGATCAGATCTGAGAGACATGGGCAGCTGAGGAAACGTTGGTGGGGGGGAGAGGAGGAGAGACAGGGGGTGTGTTTATGGGGGAAGCCCGGGGGATCGGTGGGGCCCTTTTTTGGCCAAGTGTTCCCTCCTTTTCAATCATGCATTCGTGCTGTGATAGACAGTTGGTGGGGTTAAATCAATAAGATTTTTCCCTCACTATGCTTTACAGCAAAGGCGGAAATGACACGCGGGTGAATCAGACCCTTGTCGAAAAGGCCCCGGGCTTAGAGGCCCTGGCCCTTTTCTACGGCAAAAGGAGGAGCGGTGTTCCCTGATCGTGGCTGGCGGAATAATCTCGGGGGACTTGGCGACCACCCCCCTTTTTGAGGGGGGGGGGGACCCGTACTGACATCCCCCATCGCTTCCCCCTCATCCAGTGATGAAGCGCTCGCAAGAAATTCTGCTGAAAAGACACGTTGGCCGCAATGTCTCATCACCTCATAAAACGGGTGCTTCCTCGCCCTGAGATTTGCATCCTGGAGCTGGGGGCTACAAGCAACAGCACTGAAAGGGGTTTTTGCCGACCGCACGGGATTTTTGCGATTGCCTGTTCCTTCCCCCCTTGATGGATCAACGCCCGGGACGTCATAGCGCAAAACATCCTCTTTGGCCTTTGATTTTTTGAAATCCCTTCTGCCCTAAACCCGCTTTTGTCATCAAAGGGGTTTTCAAAAATGGGTTATCCAAATGGGGGTACCAAGTTGAAAAATTTGGGCTGCCTTCGCTTATTTTGGCGGTGCTGACGTGATGTGAGACATTTGTTCCCGTGCTGGGGGGAAAAGGAAGGGAGGGGGTAAGTGCTGGATGCGGGTTTTTTTAACACTGAAGAACCATTGGCGACTGTTGTTCTGAGATTAAAGGGGCACCAACCCAGCGATGACAGGCCTGAGTCTGCAACCGAATATCCGCTGGCTTGCGTGTTGTCGCTGCAGGGAAGGAGCCTTTCTCCTACCTCTACTCCATGCCCTCCCCCCTCTTTGCTCGTTTTCCCCCTGCTTTCCGGCTCCATGTTCAGAAATTAAATTTAAAAAAAGGTTGGAGAGTTTTTGAACAGTCTCTTATTGAAAACGGCAAATCACGCTTTTCAAAAATCCCTTATTTCCAACACCCAAACTAGGTTTAGAAAAGTTGTTTCTAGAATACCTGTGAAATGCGGTCGGGTGGAAGAACCGTAAGAAAAAACAAAATGTTTTTCCCTTCATCCAGGGATTTACAACGCCAACCAGGGGCCCATCTGCGCCAACTGAATTACCAGTTTAATAAATTATTCAAAATTACAGGGTGATATATTTGGGTTTTTTCAACAATACAAACGAGAACGTTACTAAAAATTTCTGCATCCCAAAATTTTAAAAAGGTGGCAAAAAAATTACCTTTAAAAAGTTTTATATTAAAAATAAAACAAAAGGTGTTTTTTTTCACCCCCTTTTGCACCAAATCCGGGGTTTTGGGGGGGGCCGGACGCTGGGGGGGTACCCGGGGCCCCCCCCTTTTACGTCCTGTACCCCCCCCCCCCTTTTGGGGCCGGGGGGGGGGGTCCCCCTAGGGGGCCCCCCGGGGACTGCGGAAAATTTAAAAAACCCAACATGAGGGGTTTTACCGGGTTTTTCCCATTTTCCTCCCCCCCAAAAAGGGGCCCTCGTTGCCCGTCAGGGGGTTCCCCAAAAACCCCCGTTTTTACCTGTCCCCTCTGCCCCCTCCTTGGGGCCCGAAATTTCCCCTTCCCCATTCTTGTCCCAAGAGTTTTTTGATTTTAGACCCGCCCGGCGAGAAGCAGTTTGTCGGGGGGGGTGAGGATAACCCCGACAATACCCGTTTGCCGGGGTTTGGGAAAAAATAATTCCTCCCGGCCCCTGGCTTAAAGCCACCTGCTGGTCCAAGGAATTTCCCCCAAAAAGGGCGGCCCGGAGCCAAGGGTTTTTTTTGCGATTACCCTTCCCCTTGGGCCCCCACCAAAATTTTTCGACCCCAAAACCTTAAAGCTATCATCTTGTTTTCCCAAACCCGCAGTTGGCCCGGGAGCTTGGGGTTTTCCCCCCCCTTGGGGGGTCCCGGGTTTTGCACCAAAAAGTTTTTTTCCTGAGGTTTCCCCCAAATCCCTGTTTTTAAAAAAAAGGGGGGGCCCAAAAAAAATAAATGGTTTTGGGTGTTTTTTGGGGGGGGCCCCCCTTCCCCCCTGGGCCAGTATCCCGTCAGGCCAACGGGTTTCTTGGGTTCAATTCTTCGGGAGGGCCCCAAATTTTGGGAAACCCAAAAAAAATTAATCCCCCTGGGGGTGTCCCAACTTCCCCTTTTGGGATAACGACGCCCAAAATTTTGGGCCCTTTCAAAAGGGCCTTTCCCGCCAGAACCCCTTCCCCCCCGGGCCCCCCGAAAGGGTTCACTCGTCCGGATTTTTCCCCTTTTTCCGGGGCTAAGTGATCACAGTCATGAGACTCGCACACACCAGCTGCACCTGCTCTAATGCCTAAGCTGATTTTTGCTGGCCTAGCCAAAATGACAGAAAGCGGCAGAAAATGGCGCGATATTAATAGATTATCTGCAGATTGTCACCTAAAATATCCACGTGATCGGGAAAAATTTCCCGATCATCCTAAAAATTGTGCCGATGTTCAACTTTAGTCAATTATAATGCGGCGTCATCCTTACTGTCACTAAAACTCCACATTCCAAAGAGATTCCAGACAGTGTGGAACAAGGATAGTGCAGCAAGCAAGGTGTACTTCAATCTAGACCCTTAAGGTGTTTTGTCTTGTTTGATGCACAACCAACAAAGGCTGTCTATCATTTTCTATCTTCCTTCATAACAAGGTATTCCACCAAAAAAAAGTCCCTGTTTTTTTTCCATTAACTAAAGGGGTGTTCTGACACTAACAAATGCTCATTAGTCCATCAGAGCATGCTAAAAAGTAGAAGGAAAAGAAAACTTACCTCATAAACCCTCCTGTTCCATTGCTGTGCCTGTCCAAGTGATCCCACAGATGACTTCTCCGTTCACGTTCATTCTTCATGTGGCGAAATGAAACAAAAAATGTTGTCAGAAATTCTAAAAAAAAATTGTTTTTACAAAAATACTCCTTTCTGATGGAAGTGTCCCTTTAATCTTTTCACACATTTGGACATACTCGTACGTCTAAATGGCTGTTGAGCCCGCTTCATATGCAAAAGATGACAGCTGTTAATTACAGCCAGCAACCACCATTAACAGCAGGGAACAGACCCGGAAGCCTTCTGCAGGCTTCCGTAGCTGCCAGGTATGTACACCTATTACACCTTGCCATAAGCAGTGTGTAATAGTTAGTGAATGAAAAGCCTATATACAGCAAATCAGTAGTACTGCCCTATATAGGTCAAGTACCCAAGGGGGAATAAATGTTAAAGTAAAAAAATAATATGTTAAAAAAATAGTAAATATTAAAAGTAAATATTCTTTACAAATAAAAATAAAACAATGAAAAAGTTACACATAATTGGAATCACTATGGGCGACATGTCAGAAAAGTGGCGTTTCCACGCCAGTTTTAGGCGCATTAAATCAGTCTAAAGTGCGCCAGAAAACCCGATCCTTTCAAAAATCTGCCGCCAGGTATTACCTTGCATAGAAAACTTAATGCGCCTAAAAAGGCAAATCGCGTAAAAAAAGCGCATTGTGCAACTCGCAGCACATAGCATATCATAGGTAGTATATCTAATGCGCCTATCGAGGCGCATTGCCCGACGCAGGTGCATAACATATGTAATGCGCCTCAATAGGAGCATTGCGTGAAGGGGGGCGCACAGCGCACCATATTTAGTTGCATTACAAAGTGTCATACCCGGGCATATAATGCGCCTAGTTTTGGTGTACAACAGTTCATTTACAACAAGAATATGGCGTCAAAAGTGGTTTTACCATAACAATTAAAAAGTACTTCATTTCCTGCAAAAAAAGCTCTCATATGGCTATGTAGACAGAAGAATAAAAAAGCTATGGCTCTTAGAAAAAAGAGAGGAAAAAACAAAAAACAAAAATCCAAAAATAACTGCAACCTGAAGGGGTTAAGGTTAAGGGGTAAATCATTTCTCTGTTGACATGGTGACATCACACAAAGACTTCCATGTATAAGATGCTTGTTGGTCGTTTTGCATCATGTGATTATCTTTTTGGAGCATGCTCAGTACAAGAGATGTGTATTCCCAATGGGTGGGTGTTATTCATACAGTATGTGGAGAATATTTTTTATGATTAGTCCAATTATTATGCACTATTATATAGATGTTTAGTTATTATATAATGATGAGTGATGTCTCCTGAAAAATATTTCAGCACTGCATTACGATATATTGTGTAATTGTGAAACCATGCTATCTTTTATAATGCACTATTGTATGCACAATGTACTGTTGTTTTTATTGCTATGACTATGTATTTAAAGCAGTTGTTACTAGAATGACATGTACTTGAAAATGACTTTATAATGAAGGGCTTGAAATGTAGCTATTTGTAAAGATATGTGAATAAATTCCACATTGATTTTGAACGTTTAGAGTTGAGCTGCCTCTTTTTTCTATTTTTCTTGAAGTAGGTTAAGGTTTTATCTTTTCCGTAAAACAAAATAAATCTTGTTTTTTTAACCACTCATTCATTGATTGACTTACAGGCTTTGGGTCAATCATCTTTTTAGCTTGAGGTCATGGATTTCTGCTCTTACATTCTACTGTAATGTTTTCATGTAACTTTGAATTCAGCATTCCCTAAATGACCGTAAGGTTTTGGTGTTGGTGTGCAATGTACTTTTTCCTCTAAACATAACATTGTGCATGTGTGTTTACATTTTTCTGTCCATACAATATCCAGGTGGTCTCAGGCAAACCTTAGATGGCCCTGAACAGCAGCAGATTCTTTTATGGTATACATCCATGAACACCTTTCTTATTCCGTGTTTAGACACATGAACAGAGGTGTTTGCAGTTTGCAGAGTGTTCTGTAGTTCTTATACTGTTACTAGAGATGGGCGAATTCGATTTCTAACGAAGTGGAATTTCGTTTAGAATTTCCAGGGAAAAACTTCGGTTCGTAACGAAGTCGAACTTGGGCGTGATTTCGCGAGGAACGCAGTGTGTTGCTTTTCATTTGATAAAAATGCAGCGAGCGACATGGCGTTACATGGTGCAGAAAGCACTCTGGTGAAAGGAAGAAGGGCATAGCCTGCATGACATGTGCCGAGATGGACTGCCATTTCAGAGACCGGGCGTGGATTCTGTGACGTCACCCAACCCCACCGCCAAGCAAAATAATGACCGAGCGCGAGGCCGCGTGGGAGTCTCACACTCCTCTCATTTACTGACAGGGTAAGGTGCTGGCTGCGGGTGATAGCCTTTCTTGAAGAACTTGATTTTTCACAGCGATTTTTGTGGGGGTGTCACAGCTTGTCTCAGAGACTGTTCCCTCTTAATTTTTCTATTTTGAATTTTTTGAGGGGTATTGGATCTGAAAATCCAGTGAGCGTCCACTGCATCTGCTGCATAATACATCAATATCCAAGGGGATCTAAGCCATGTTCCTGGTTGTATTCATTTAAATAAACAGCGATTTAACAACTACCAATACCACTTCAATTTTGCTGCTTCAACTTCTATTTTGCGCAATTTACATCCAGGGGTTAATTAAGCTTTGTTTTGCTGGGTGTGCTGACAAAAATAAACCGTCTTATTCAACGCCAAAATATATATATTTTGTTTGGTAGCCTAATTCACAAGCAAAGGTTAATAACATTTTTATCTTCTTGATGTGTGTCGTAGAAAATACAACCATTGTATACGCGTACAAAATCTACTAGTTTGTGGTGGCTCAATTCTATTGCGCAATATTACATCCAGGGGTTATTAAGCGTTGTTAGCTGCTGTGCTGACAAAAATAAACCGTCTTTTTCAAACGCCAAATATAATTTTTTTTTTTGGTAGCCTAATTCCCAACAAGCAAAAGGTTAATTAACAATTTTAACTCTTGTTGTGTGGGGCGTAGAAAATACGCGCATATGTAACACGCTACAAACTACTAGTTTGTGGTGGCTCAATTCTATTCGCAATTTACATCCATGGGTTAATAAAGCGTGTGTTTTGCTGCTGTGCTGACAAAAAAACAACCGTCTTTTTTCAACGGCCAAATATACTATATTTTTTTTGGTAGCCAATTTCACAAGCAAAGGTTAATTACAATTTTATCTCGTTGTTGAGTGCGTAGAAAATTACGCCATTGTAACCACTCTACAAAGCTACTAAGTTGTGGTGGCTCAATTCCTATTGCGCAATTTACACCAGGGTTAATTAAGCGTTGTTTGCTGGTGTGCTGACGAAAAATAAACCGTGCTTTTTCAACGCCAAATTATATATATTTTTTTGGTAAGCCTAATTCACAAGCAAAGGTTATATTACAATTTTTATATTCTTGTTGTGTGGGCTGAAAATACACCATAGTAACCACGCTACAAAGCTTACTAGTTTTGTGGAGGCTCCAAGTTCTATTGCGCAATTTACATCCAGGGTTTAATTAAGCGTTGTTTTGCGTGGTTGTGCGGACAAAAATAAACGTCTTTTTCAACGCCAATATATATTTATTTTTTTGGTAGCCTAATTCACAAGCAAAGGTTAATTACAATTTTATCTCTGGTTGTTGGCGTAGAAAATACGCCATGTAACACGCTACAAAGCTACTATTTTGTGGTGGCTCAATTGCTATTGGCGCAATTTACATCGGTTAATTAGTCGTTTTTTTTGCTGGTTGTGCTGACAAAAATAAAAACCGTCTTTTTCAACGCCAAATATATATATTTTTTTTTGGTGAGCCTAATACACAAGCACAAGGTTAATTACAATTTATCTCTTGTTGTGTGGCGTAGAAAATACGCCATTGTAAAACACAGCTACCAAGCTACTAGTTTTGTGGTATGCTTCAATTCAATTGCGCAATTTTACATCCATGGGTTTAATTAATGCGTTGTTTTGCTGGTGTGCTGACACAAATAAACCCTTTTCAACGCCAAATATATATATTTTTTTTTGGTAGCCTAATTCACAAGGCAAAGTGCTTAATTACAATGTTTATCTCATGTTGTGTTTCGTAGAAAATACGCCATTGTAACACGCTACAAAGCTACTAGTTTTGTGGTGGCACAATTCTATTGCCAATTTACATCGCAGGGGTTAATTAAGCGTTGTTTTGCTGAGGTGTGCTGGACAAAAATAAACCGTCTTTTTTCAACGCCAAAATATATATATTTTTTTTTGGTAGCCTAATTCACATGCAAAGTTAATTAACAATTTTATCTGCTTAGTTTGTTTTGGGCGTATTGAAAATACGCCATAGTAACACGCTACAAAAGCTACAGTTTATGTGGTGGCCGTCAATTCTTGATTGCGCAATTTACATCCAGGGTTAATTAAGCGTTGTTTTGGCTTGCTGTGCTGACAAAAATAAACCGTCTTTTTCAACCGCCAAAATATATACTATTTTTTTTTTTTGGTAGCTCTAATTCACAAGCAAAAGTTAATTACAATTTAATCTCTTGTTGTGTGCGTAGAAATACACCAATTGTAACACGCTACAAAGCTACGTAGTTTGTGGTTACTCAAGTTCATAGCGGCAATATACATCCAGGGTTGATTAAGCGGTTGATTTGCTGCTGTGCTGGACAAAAAATAAAGCCTCTTTTTTTTTTCACCAAACAGAAAAAATAAAACATAAAATAATCACGCGAAAATATATACATTTTTCTGTAGCATATATTCACAAGCGAAGGTTAATTAAGCCTGTTTGTGCTTTTACATTGTAGTAAAACACACGATTCTGTAAACACACATACAATTAAAACTTTTTTCCCTGGCCATTTGTTGGATGCGCAATTTTATCCAAGGGTTTACCCAAGCTTGTTACTTGTGGTTCAATTTGGAGTCATAAACAGGGTGGTATAATCTTTATCATATACAGATGCAAACATCAAACAGTGGTCTTACATTTTAGAACAAAAGAACAAACAGCTATGCAGACAGAGAGGTGGCAGGCTCTGCAACTGGCCGAGTGGCAGTGGCCAGCCAACATTCTGATAACGGGCCCAGTTCGCAGCAAAACAGTGCAAGGGAACGTCGCAGCACTGCAGGGGTCACTCGGTGATGCCACAACTGGCCGCTGTCATCTACGGCGAGGTCCGTGTGTTTTTTCAGCAACCCAAGGGTTTCTTGATTGGTTGACTAGGTCATCCTCTACCTCCCAGATGACATCGACAAAACCCCAGCCAAGAGTCGGTTGGAACCTACAGAACACAACACTTAGTTGGCATTGGCCCGGGAAGCGGGTCAGCGGCCTCACCTTTCTCAGCCCGCCTCTGTCCCATCCAGTTCCCTCAGCCAGGAACTACTATGTTCTGGCTCAGCGCCATTTTATACAAAATAGCGGGATGAACAATTTGTAGGAGTGGGGCAGTCAGGCAGCTACTTGTCAGCGAAGAAATGTGGGCCAATATCCCCAGGCTTCTCTGCGTAGGCGAAGTGCGGCAAAAGTAAGATGTTGAGCAGTGGCATGGGGAGGTCATTGTTGTGAGAGGTCAGCCTCACGACTTACCAAGACCGGTGATGAGGACAGTAGTGATGACGATGAAACACAAATAGATGAGGAATGTAGCCGACCGCAACTTAGGAGCGGGGTGAAGCTAAGGGCGTTCATCATCGTCATTGAGAAGATAGCCGTCAGCTTGCGCGTGCAGGCAGCGGCGCAGTCCAGCAAGTGTGGTTGTGTTGGGGGGCCGTGAGTTCAGCAGGGTAGTCAGCAGTGTGAGTCCGGTATCCAAGCGGCCACGCGGTAGGAAAACCCGCTACGCAGTTCCAAGAACGAGAAGCGGCACAGGTGCTCAGCGAGGCAGCGGGCTGCAGTAAGTTCACTCAGTGCGGATCGTTGGTCGTAAAATCAGCTACTCGGTCGGTGTGGCAGGTTCTTTGCTAAGACACCGGAGGAGCCGAATATGGGTTACATTGTAGAAATCCTGTGGGCAGAAAGTGAAGCGTGGGTCCAGGGAGCTAACGTTTGCACAACCGGCCTCCGTCAACACATGCAGCGTCACCATCCGGGTGGCCTGGGAGAAACGTGGCTCAGATGTGGTGGTCTCATCCTGCCGCTGCATGCAGCAGCAGCTGGCCGATGGCACGCATGCCATTTCACAGCCAGTCAAGTCTCCACCACCTCTAGCAGAATGCAGCTGTTTTCTCTTTGACATCACTCTCTCCGTGTCCATATCTCTTGCTCCTCCGCTACTCATTGCGCACAGCAGTCGTTCAGATATAGGCGATATAAAGAGACAACAGGTAAAGGCGTCCAACCATCCAAAGGTGCAGCAGCTGACCCCGTCGCTCCATGTCCAAGTTGTTGGTACTGCAGTCCCCCTCCCTTTCCCAAATGGGGACACTGCACCATTCATAGAAACTAATGCTAGTGCCGAGCCTTTATTGAGATTTCCAAGCCGTAATTTCTTTTGCAAAAATGGCATTACCAGCACTTCATAAATATGTAGAACAGAAAGTGGGTCAGGTCCCTTGAGTCTTATCGGTTTGTTCAAGGTACTCGCGAGCGTCGGACGGCTGTGGAGCTGGTTAACTACGGTCAGGGCCAGTACAATGTCCTTTACGGCCCACGGGGGTGAATGTGCATTCCTGGCCCAGGGCCACCACCACGAACTTGGAACAGGAGAACGGGCCGCTTTCCTCCTCCACGTTGTCAACTGCTGCTGTCCTTCGCCAGATGTCCCCTCCTCCTCCTCCACGCGACCACCACCATCTCAGCCTCAACAAGTACTGCTCCATCATAACACATGTGTAGGGCACAGCGGTGTCCACGCAGGTTCTACAACCTAGCCTTGCCTCTGCGAACGAAGTCACACAGGGGAGGAACTGCTCCGCGTCATGCAGCAAGAAATCGTATGTGTGGGCTTTCCTCCGCGCCAACGGCAAATCGTGAACCAAGGTGCGGACAATGGGAGGAACATGGTGTCCGCCGCTGGCAAACCGAGAGGGATGGTTCCATGGCGCCCTGCATGGCGCACGTGTTCAATCTGGTTGTAAAAAGGTACCTGAAGTCTTCCACCGATGCTTCAGAACATTCTGAAAAATGGCCAGAACTGTGCAGCACTTTATCTCCATTCACTACAAAGCCAGGAACACCCTCCTCGAGTTGCAGCGGCAAATCGGCCTTCCCCCTACAGCGCACTGATATGGCGATGTTTACCACCCGCTGGGAATTCCAAGCCTCACATGTTTGGACCGACTGGTATTAACAGAGAAAGTGCCATTATAAATTAACCGATTTTTTTTGTATGATCCAGTCAACAGAAAGTACTCCCCCTTTGTAACTTTGAGATGTCAGCCAGTGGCACTCATTGCTGACACCTCCAGTTTTTTGTAGGGGCCGACTCGAGGAGCCAACGTTATTTTGTCAGGTCGCGCAGGACTACGTGATGAATACTACATTTCACTGTTTTTTTTCTTTCATGTCCTGGAACAGATGCCTGAAAAATCTGTCTTGGGGCAGGGGACTTGTGAGATTGTGGCGACTACTATCTCGTGGCGCACATGAAGTCCGGTGGGGACTGGAAATGGAGGAAGTAGGATAGGATGGACCTTTGGTGCAATGAATCATATCTGTGTGGAAAATGAAAGTGATTTTCTACCCAGGTGACAAGAGAGGAGGAGCCAGGAGCAGCTGGAGGAGGTGGGATGGAGATGAGTAAGGACGAGGCAGAATGACTCCCAAGCACCGTGGGCAAGTATACAGGGAAATGGAGTGCAGGGAGCCCCTCGGAGTCACTGTGCGATGTCCCGCAGCATGCTTTTATTTGCCTGGCTAGTGACAGCCGAATAGTCCAGTGCATTCCGGCAGAGGGATGACTCTTGCTGCTCCACCTCTATTGGAGCCCATCGGCTATACCCGGTCAAAATGTGGAGCCTTTTTCCCCATCTTTTGAGAGGGAAGACAAACTCAAATACTATATGGGAAATTCCTCCGAATCAGTTTGCCGCTGCCTAGTGCGGCATCGTCCCTCCTCTGACAGGTCTGACCGTGGGTTCCTCAGCCGTCTCACGGTACTACTGCCGCGGCCTGCTGGGGGAAGGTGGGGGGGTTAGGAATCAGTTACCCAGCTCCCATCAGCAATAACCTAAGTCCTGAGTCACTAATGAGCAGCTTCCTTCACCCCGCTCAAGTGAGGTAGGCATCACCACAGGCAGCAAGCAGTCAGTGACATGGAGCCTTGCTAGAACCAACAGGTTGTGGCCTACATTGGACAGCACTCTGCCACCCCAGTTAGAAAGAACCGCTGGACTACTGTGCAGCCAACTGGATGTGTGGCCGCAACTTGGCCGAGTTTGCAGTGGAGAAGCTGTCCTCCCGCCCAGTAGTGTGGCATCAGAGCGTTTGTTCAGTGCGGCGTGGGGCCATCGTTACCCCAAGGAGAACCCGCTTGTCCCACTTGGAAATTTTGGAAAACGACTGACCTTTGTCAAGATGAATCAGGCGAGATCGGCCATGATTTCCACACAACCAATGCCTTAGGGCGTCAGTCGGGTTCAAACTATACCAGCCTCAGCCACTATTACTGAAGCCCGCCACCCGCCATATGCCAACACATCAGCTGATAGTTTCTCCATCTGCCTACCACCTTCTTTCCAGGGACTGGTAATTTTGCCACCCCCCTCAACACTCTGTCATTGTGCCACTCTATGTGCTCATGCTGCAGCTTGTCTGTTGCTTGTTGCCGTGACATCCAACACAGGTGTGTCCATTGTGCCACTCTGCGGCCTGGTACTGTTTTGCCACCAACCAGAATGTCATTGTTGCCAGCTCTCTGTCCTCACTGCTGAGTGCTCCTGTCATCACCTCCACTCTCTGTCATTTTGCCACTCTGCCAGAACCTCTATTCTGCTTGGCGCAGGGCCGAGACCTCCGCCTCAGTCAATTGTGCCGTCTCTGTGCCTAATACATTGTTGCCACCTGCAGAATGTCATTGTATCCACCACTGACCTCATGTGCTGCGTTTGACTCCTGTCGTGCCCTTCACACTGTGTCATTGTGCCACTGTCTGACCTCATCTGCCGTCCGTGGCGCTGCCTGTGCCCTCCACACTGTGCCGTACTCCCTGTTTTGCCACCGGATCCAAATTTGTCCATGTGCCGACGGGTCTGAACCTCATGCTGCTGAGTGTGGCTGCTGCCGAGCCCTCCAACTGTGTCATTGTGCCACTGTCGACCTTATGCTGCTGGCTGTTGCTCCTGGCCGTGCCCACCACACTTGTCAATTGTACCACTCTTTGGCCTACTCCTTTGTTTTTGCCCAGCTCCAGAATTTGTCATTTGTGCCACTGCCCCTGACCTCATGCTGCTTCAACACCGTGATCTCCACACTGTGTCCATTGTGCCACTCTGCGGCGCCTGGTACTGTGTGTGGCCCACTTCCAGAATGGTCCAAATTGTGCCACTGCTGAACCTCCATTCTGCTGTGCTGCCGGCCCCGTCACCTCCCACACTCTGTCACTAATGTGCCACCTGACGCTCAGTTTTGTTTTTTTCCAGCTTTTGTGCTTCTGCCATACTATTATAGGCTACGTTCCTTGCTTCAGTATTTTGGTCAGTTTTTGCCCCCCATAAGTTGCCCAGGGCAATTTTTATAGTTAAGCCGATTCTAAGTAGCTGTGCGCGGCAGTCCATGTGCCGTGTCCATACTAAAAACACAACATTGTATGAAGACCAAACCAAGCTCCCTCTGCATATTTAAAGCATGGCACAGACGTTCTACAGCACCCTGCAGGCTCTGGGCAGCCTGGAGAATATCTGTTTTTTTAACGTGATTCGTGCCGAGAGTAATTCGGTAAACGCGTGAAACGAATTTTGTCGGAACATTCGGCTAAGTGACCGAACCGCGAATTTTTTTGAGAAAGTTCGACACCATCTCTAAAAACTGTTACCCCCCTTAGGTTTTTCCTCACCTTTTACAGTATTGTCCATTGTGCTCTTGGAGTAATTTTAAGATGATGTCCACATTAAGGTAAAGTAGCAAAAAGACTGAAGTTTCTCAATTTGTGGACAATTTTTCTAACCATGATTTGATAAACAACTAGGTTTGAATTATTTTTTAACTCCATGCTTTTTTAACACGTTTTCTGGTAATTCCGAAAGTTATTTGCTTAAGCATGTTTCAACTAGCCAAATGCTTTCTAAATTAATGGATTTTTAGTTATTAAGACTTTGAATGTCTTTTTAATGGACAAAGCAAATGTAAAAGCTTCACTTTTAGGGCCATATGTATGAAAACTGTCTAGGTCTAAAACTCACTTTATTGCCCAAAGAAACCAATCAGAGGGCCTCTTTCATTTCAAATAGTGCTCTAGAAAAAATGAGATGGTGCTCTGATTGATTGCTATGGACAACAAAGTGAGTTTTAGACCTAGACAGTTTTCATACATGTGGCCCTTAATCTCACATCCTTAACCCCTTAAGGACCCGGGTTTTTTTTTTTTGGTGACACGTTCGTTTTTCCCTCCTTACCTTTCCAGAGCCATAACTTATTTTTCCACCAACAGAGACACATGAGGGCTTTTACTTTGCGGGATAAGATGTATTTTCTAATGGTGTTATTCACTATGCTACAGAATATACTTGAAAACCGCAAAAAAATCCAATGGGACCAAATTGTGACAAAAATGTATTTTTGCATTTTTTGCAGGGGTTTTGCCTTTACGGAGTTTCAAGCTTTTGTGTAAATATAATGTTTTATCTTTATTCTACAGGTTATCACGCATCCAGCAATATCAAACATGGGAGGGTTTCGTTATGGTTTTGGGTACCTGTAAAAAATCCAAACATTTTCTATTTTTGAAATTTGCGCCACGGTGCCATTTTGTGCGACCCAAATCAACGTTTTTTTGTACTAACAAACCACCACGTACGTCAGTGAGGGGGCATTTATTGCGGGCTGAAGTGTACTTTTTATGCTACAGTTTGGAAAGCTTGCGACTTATTTGATCATTTTTTATTCCATTTTATTTGAAGTGACGTAAAATGACCAAAAAACGCAAATTAGCGTTTTGGAAAATTTTTTTATCTTCTACGAGTGTTTCAGCGTACTGGATAAATGATGTTATATTTTTATAGATCGGACTTTTTCGGAAGTCGCGATACCAAATATGTTAACTATTTTATTATATTTAATGATTTTTATTTGTAAAATGGAAAAGGGGGGTATTTTGAAGATTTTAATTACTTTTTTTTTGTACTTTAAAACTTTATTATTTTTTTTTTTACTTTAACCTTTAGTCCCCTATGTTGCTTGATGACCACTAGGGGCGTGATTGTTGAATACAAAACCTAATGCATTGCATAGGGCAATGCATTAGGGTACAAAATGGCGGTTTCCCCACTTCCTGTCTGCAGACGGAAGTGGGGCAGAACCGGTCCCAGTGTAAGTGACGAGCGTATTCACGGAGCCTTACAAGGCATCTGTGGGGGCCACCCACCATGCCCCGGCTTCCTTCTGATGGGTTAAACAGCGCCAGCGTGCGGAGCCACCTGCCGGCGCTGTTACCTGCCAGGTGGTTAGCGGCGATTAGCTGCTAACACCTGTCGGCTGTGCGGGGGTCCGCGGAGCGATCCCTCTGCAAGCCCCTTAGGCGGCCCTGGGACGTACTCATACGCCCAGGTGTCCGTTTAATGGGTTAAAGGGGATTTTGGCCACAATCTCATCTCATAGACCTTCCTGCTTTCAGCTCTTCAGCTCTGTGTGCTCATAAGGGGCTGTGATTTGTTTTGAATGGCCCATATCATGGTGGACCCAACGCAGGATGACATTCACCAAGGCCTTTCCTCTCTGTAGTCGATAGAAAGATCTGTTATATTGTAAACTGAAAGTAGCTACATTGTAAGCTCAAAGTAAAACTTTTTGCCTCCAGCACAAGGGTCCTCGGTTCAAATCCCGTGCAGGAACCTAAGGCTGTGGATTTATTTTCTCTTTAACTCAATGCACAAGCCTCAATGAGATTTATTTTTTTCAATTATTTGTACTGTATGTCTAATTTACTAAGGAGGACAGAGGACGGGAGTAAATGACAGCACCTGGGGTTTTCGAACACTGAGTGCAGCTGCCTGAGAGGGAAGAAGTGATGTCTGAGCATGTCCTGACCAGGACTGAAAGGAGCTCTCATCCCTGGTCGTATCCCCAGGAGACAAGGCTGTAAACAATGGATCACTAAAGGATTCTAGCTCAAACAAAAAACAAGTGAAGAATTTTTAATAATGATAATGGTGAAAATGTTTAACTTTATTTTTATTTCCAACTTCCACATTGATTTACTTTTCGTAGGCCAAAACCCCTTTAAACTGAAACACATTTTGCCATTTTATCTTAATAGGAGAAGTCACTAACCACAAAAGTTTTTCCCTTACTAATTTCTCCTTCTCTGTATATGTTTGCTCAATGTGCTCCATAAAAGACAAGAACGTAGAACTAAATGTATAGTCACGGAGTTGGTGCCGCAGCCCACAGTCCCGGGCTGCGATAGCACTCAATTGCCCCCCACCCCCCGCTGTCCTCTCTGGTCTGGCACCGAGAGTGAGCGGGTGTCCCCCGCGGTCCGCAAGTCCGGGCTTGCAGCGCACTCGCTCCTTCGGTGCATACACTTATACCATGCCGCGTTCCCTACTTCCTAACATCCCCGCGTCTGTCTGGCTTTAGGGTGCGTTTTTGGTGCCACTCTCAGCAATTTAAGAGGGACAGCGCGCCTCGAAAATTGTTATGTCGGACCGCATGACCCTATATAAGGGCTCCACCCTCTGGAAACTACCCTGCTGAATCCATAGCGCCCTTACCTATGAGAGAAGCCTTACTTCACTCTCGGGTTTGCCGTTCCTGTGTACCTGTCCCTGTCTTTTCTCGTTCCTTTTAACCTCAACCTTCGCTTGCCTGCTCCGACCTTCTGGGACGTGACCCCGACTATCGAGTTTGTCTACTGCTTCTGTACCGCCGGCGTTGCACCTCCGTGGGCCCGGCCTCTTGCAAGCAATTCACATCAGGGTAGCGTGACTGTTTGGAATCCCGCCACGACAGTCCATCCCACCTTGCGGCGGACCTTCTGATGAAAACCGTGCACCCAACTTATATTCCGCTCCCCTTAGTAGTGTGGCCTTTAACAACCGTTTGTTGGCGGTCCAGTGTACCCTCACTACCGCCCGCTCATTACAAATGTGTATTAATAGTAGTAGATTGGGTTATGTCAATAATTGGGGTGATGAGACAACAGACAGATTGAGATGAGGATATTAAGAATGTCTTGTAAAATGTGTCTGTGTAAGTCATCAAATATACCTAGATAAAATATTGTTCTATACACTATCCATCTACAGACAAACCATTACACGTTGTACAAATATTAGTACTTCAAAAATTAGGAATGAGCAACAATACAATGTGTCATGTCTTTATCAGGGTGATGTTCTGTCCCCACTAAATAATAGTCCTCCACATGGGTCCTTTCTCAATTGCAGTTAAAAAGCATGCTGTGGAAACAAACATGTTATAAAAAAAAAATCTTTCAATTGTGCGACTATGCCTAGGACTGCTATAATATTGATACATAGTACCGTGTTAGTTCATAGAAAGTAGTTAGAAAGAGTGGTAAGAAAGTCCGACTTCTGATTTCTTCACTTCTTCTAGGACTGCTATAAGACTTTAAAGTGACCCCCATGGCAGCTGTAGCATCTTGTGACTGCTGCTCATTACTAGATCCAAGTTCGCACTTTTAATCAGTGGACCCCGCCTTTTTTTTGTTTAAATTTGAATAACGGCCTCTATAGTATTACAGCCAGTACTCCCCTGATGGCCCTCCTGTCTGTGATCACATAAGGCCTTCGTTCACACGGCTTTACTTTATGTCCTCTGGATTGGGCGGCCGTACTCTCGCGCCGTGATTTGTCGCTGCAGTACGGCGCCAATCCGTCGGAGTAATTACGTAATCCAACTGCTCGCATAGAGAGAAGCATTGGATCTTCCGTCGCTTCCTCCCCCCGCTCCGGTCAGAATCCTCCGCGGGGGAGAAAGTGACATGCACCAGTTATTTACCGGCGCGGACGCACCGTAGATAATGACAGTCTTATGGTGGCCTGTGGAGCAGCGCCCGCCGCCTCCGGCTCCTGACTCCGCCCCTCCCGCCTCTTATTCACGCCGGATTTGCGAGCGCAATATGGCTCACAAATCCGCCGTGAATAAGCCGTGTGAACACGGCCTAAAGATTCTATATTTGTATTTTTAAGAGCTGCACGTGTAACAGTTATGATTAAATAATTGGAAGGATCAAGATGATATTGAACTAAAAATGCTAAGAAATCCAACTGTGGCTTTAGCTTGTCATTCATAATAGTTCTGTATTGAGCTACGCTGGTATTGTCCTCTAATATTATCAGATTGCTTTCCCAGGGCGCATTCTTAATGATACAAATGTAAGAAATTGCTGCATTTGTAATTCTGAGTATAAGAAGCAGATTCTATTATGACTGTTTGATAAATAGAAAGTTATAATTACCATGGTAATTGCTTTGCATTGTGGTCTTTCCCTCACTTCCTTCAACTTTCAGTGCTCTGCATTCCACAATTTACTGACTTCAAACCATTTCTTTCCCCCTAAAATCCCCTCAAAGGCTTCTTAACCCTTCAACGTACCATTAGAAGACGTATGCATGCATCCAGGTCTGTTTTTGGTGGATCATGTGGCCCCTGGATAGTATGCATACGTCCTTAGGAAAAATCGTGCGAACTCTAAAGTAGATTTGTCGCGATACGGCGCGGGGTGTCGAGCTGTCAACCCGCAGCGTCGCCCCGACGCGAGATCACTCCGTGGGGGGTGTGGGGTGGGCGTTTTAACCTCTTAAATAGAACTGCGACCATTCGGGGTTTCGCCATAATCAAAGAGAACGCAGGAGGAGATCGCCCGCTCCTCCAGCGTCTCTGTCGTGCGACAGCAGCGCACGAACTGCGGCTGCTGAATTAGCTTGACAGACAGCATTGTATGGCATAGAAGCCTTCCGGTGTTGATCTGTGACATCACTATGCCCGGCCGTGCCCAGTTGAGTCATGCCCTTCATTGAGTGACTGACATTTATTAACGATAGGTAACCAGTGCAACAGCACAAGCTGTGCATTTGAATTCCTACTGAATGAGAGATCTAAAGATCTTTCTCATCGTAAAATCCCCTATGGGGAAAAGTCTAGAGCGTCGCGCGCGCGCTGCGCGCGATGAGTGCGCTCGCGCTCTAAAAAAAATGTAAAAAAAGTGAAAAACAGTAAAACACAAACAATTGGATGCCGAAAAATAAAATATAAAAACACGTACACCCGCCCTTTTCCCTTTACAAAAACGCCAATCGTCCCCAAAAAAGATAAAAAATAATTAAAGTACCCATGTTTTGGTATCAACACGCAAGTGATATCCAACAACTACCTGCCCGTATAAATATGTCATGTTAATTTACCCAAAACGTGGAACACCGTGAAAAAAAAAAAAAAAACAATTAACAGAATTAAAGATGATTGTTTCATACACGCAGCCACATAAAATGGAATAATAAGTTGATCAAAAAGCTCCTGATAAACGTCCAACATTGGTACCAATTAAAACAACAGTTCATCCCGCAAAAAAAAGTCCTTTACAAACAGCTCTGGTATAACCGGAAAACTAAAAAAGGTGTTATGGCTTCTCAGAAATAGTGAAGCATAAAAATACTTTTACACACATAAAAACACCTTTTTTTTTTTTTTTTTTTTTTTTATAAAGTGCTTTGCACATAAAAAAACTATATAATTGTGGGTATCGCCGTAATCGTATCGACCCAGAGAGTAAGAGCTAACTATTACGAACTGCATCAGTGAGCTCTGTTAAAAATAAAAAACACTACTATAATTTCAATATTTTCTTCACTCAGTACTTCCAAAAAAACGGATTAAAATTTGATCAAAAGTCATTGATCGCCCCGGAAAATTATACCAATAAAAACTCAACTCATCCCGCAAAAAGCAATCCTGTACACAGCTACCATACAAAGAAAAAAAAAAAAAATAATATGTCTCCTCAGACTATGGCGATGCAAAAATTGTGTTTTCCTGTTTCAATAAAAGGAGTTTGTATTGTAGAAAAAAGCAGTTAAAAAAATTAAAAATGAAATATACAAATTATTGGTATTCCTGTAATCATATCGACCTGCAGAGTAAATTGTTAGCATGTCCATATCTAACGCAGATGATGACCGCTATAAAAAAGTAAAAATAAAAAACACTACCAGGATTGCTGGTATTTTGTTCAGAAACGCCTCATACAAAAACCTTCATAAAAAGTGAACCAAAGTGCTGTAATGCATCCCCCACAATGGACCTATAAAGCAATCAATGCACACCTGCAAAAAACACAAGCCCTTACACAGCGTTCTTGTCCACAGCAAAATATAAAAGTTATGACTGTCAGAAGAGTGACAAAATAAAAACGTGCAATTTTTTTATAGCCCTATTTCTGAATTGTGAAAAAGTAATAAAACCATAGAAAAACTATATAAAAATTTGATGCCACATGTGCAATTGTTACCGACCCCCATAGTAATTGTTTATCACATCATTTTACACTAGCACGGTGAATGCTTGTAAAATTGAAGCCCAAAAAACCATTGGTTTGGACTGCGCGTTTTTCACCCACCATTTTCATGGCCCAATGCAAAAAAAAACGAGTTGAAACACCCCGTGTCCCAACGAATGCAAAATACAACCCCTAAATGAGATCCATTGAAGGGGTGTTTAACTAAAATGGGGTGAACTTCTGAAGGTTTTTCACCTGTTCAGCTACTTTGGGCGGCTTTGAGCAAATGCCACAGTTGCCCCCACCAAAATCTGTGTTTCCAAAAGCCAAATAGCGCTCCCCCTCTTGTACGCGTCAGGCCATGGTCGCCCAAACAGAATTTTACAAAAACGCACATGTAGAGTAATTGCTGATAGCTTTGGCGAGAAATTGCTTAAACAAAGTTTGGGGTGTCTTTTTTTCCAGGATTCCTTGTAAATATTGTAAACATTTTCAGCTAAAATGTCATGATTATTGGAAAAAAAATTTTTGTAATTTTCACACAGCCTAATCTGCTAAAAAAATAATTTGGGAATCACCCTGGTGGGGTCTATTATACTACGACAGCCTGAATATACACCTTAAGAGGTTGGTAGTTTCCAATATGGTGTCATTTTAGGTGTGTTTACCTTAAGTTATTAGCACCATAGGGCCTCCTCAAAAAACCTGAAATGCGCCATATATAAAATTGCATTGAAAATGAGAACACCAGATTCCAGTATGTGCTTCCTCCTCCTATTCTGGTGCTTATGTTGAGCCAGAATATGCACTAGGGCCACTAAAGGATGATCACTTTAAAACACGAGGACGCTGTGGAATTGATATTAAGTTCATTTACCTAGTCACATTTACCGGTATTCCAGTGAATAATGGATAACTATATGCCCAACTGCAAAAACAGTGACATTTTGTAAAATTCACCACCACTTTGTGCTTAATTTCTCAGAGCAATAACACAATGTATAGACAAACTGAGCCTAAATAGAATTTTGTAAAAACGTAAAGAGTGTTCTCGTTTCTACAGAAGGTGTGTTCACTTCTGGGGTAATTCCTGCCGTCCCCTCAAAGCACGTCAGTAACTTAGTTTACCCTAAAAAAATGTATCTTGCCAATTTTCTGTTCTGAAAATGAGAAAATTACTACTATACTACAATTCTAGGCCCACTAATGTCGTAAAAAAAAAAAAGAAGACATTTAGAAAAATGCTGCCAACCTATAGTGGGACATATGGTAGATTGCTAGTTAATAAACGTAGACTACTACTTTAGATACAAAGCGCCATGCTGTTTATCAGGGAACAAGCTGGCCAAACAAAAGATCGTCAAGAGGAAATCACCTGCTGCAATCCTCTAATAGAGAATAAAGAAGTTGGATATATAATAAAAGGAACGATTCGCGGCTCTTTGTGATTTGCTTTATAATGTGCCAACGTTATAATCGACAACCAGCAGTCTCCCAAATAATCAAATTCCAAAAAACTGCAACCCCCATGCAAATATGTATATAAACAGAGGTAAAAAACACACCAGAAATAGTGGCAACCACTTTTCCCCAGAGATTCTCACCGGATGCTCACATCAGCCAGGAACCTCGCACTAATCCAGGTTTTTCTGTCCACTTAAATCTTCAGTTGGTGGATTTGTCAGAAATAATATATAAACAAATCAACAAACAGTTGTTGGTGGTTTTCACCGGCTAATACCACTCTCCGGGCCGGCAGCGAGCGGGATGCCACGCATGACAGTCTAACAGACTAAAGTTGACGTTCCTAAAGCTGTAGCTAACAAAAGCCGAGCAGGGCATACAAGACCTAGTCCGTATTTCAGTTCAGACAAAAACGATCTCCTGTCTAATCGGGGGTATGATGCCTGTGCTTAGTCTGGGGCCTTATATCGTTCCACATCCCTGTTTTGTTACAGATGATTTTTACTTAAAAAGACAATCAATGAATACATTTCCCTAACCTTTAATGTATTCTACCATTAATCATAAAAACAAAATAATAAATACAAAAATAACTGCTGGCAATGAAAAACAACAATAAGCACATAAATGTGCAAAGGATTAAAAACAATCACTGGAATGCTGTCCCCATTTTAAAATCCCAAGGGAAAAAAATGAAAAAGAGGGGAGAGAGAAAGAAAAAATTCTCCCGATTTTTTTTTTTTTTTAAAACCGAACACAACCTTAAAAACGCAAATAGTTCAATATCTGAACTCAAACCATTTGGTATTTGTGAATTCAAATTGAAAATCCAACCTTGTTTTTCTTGCTATGGACAATCTTACTTATGATTTTTATATCAGATACAAATACAAATTCAACCATTAGATCAGAATTACCTTAAAGTAGGGTGCGTGTATCTGGACTCTTTATCAAATAGGATTCCCTTATCCCCTATAATAATGTTTAATAATTAAACAAGGAAAAACATCACGGAGGTAAAAGTAAACAAACACAAATAATTGCATATCATATCAAACATAGGAGGAATATTCGAGAAATGGATATATCTATTCATCACAATTACCAAGGACTCCGAGAAAGTATTTTCAGATAACTCGAGGGATTATCGTTAATTGATGAGAGTCCCGAAGAAATTTCTGGCAGTGCAATCAAAATCCATAAATGGAGACCAACCACTTGAATCCAGAAGGAAATTGAAAGAGTATCCACATGATGTTAGGGAAAAATATAATGGGAAGACTATAATGAATAAACACAAATAAAAATACTGGGAATGTTAATCACAGTATTAATTCTAAAAAGTTTCCTCAATAAAATGTAAAGAAAAAATATAGAATGACAATAGTAATAATAAAAAGAAAAATGAAAATTAGGAAATATGTGGGCCGCCAAATAAAAAATAAAAAACAAAACAGGATTTTTTCAGATAGGAAGAAAACAAAAAGAGGTACAAGGGGAAGTAAAAGTCTCCAAAAAGAACAAGTATAAACAAAACAACAAAGGAAAATAATTGTGATAGCAATAGCAATGACTATCAAAAAAATCTTTAACCTAATAAATATACACTTAAAAGATGAAGAACTTATTGTGTTAAAGAAGGCCTAAAATTTGCTTCCTTCCTCCATTTTAATGACTTTGATTGCGTATATTGAGGCATAAAAATTTTTTTACGAAATTTAAGCTAAAAAAAAATTTTCTTTATTAAAAAAGAATACAGAGATATTTGGGATCAAAAGAAAATATAAAGACAAATTCTATAACAAACATAAATTCTAATTGTAAATATGTTAATTTGAATCAGTATAAACATACAACGTCAACATTCTAAATCAAAATTCCAACCCTTTGAAAGAATATTCAGAAGCCTTTGATACGTTTCAAAATGTAGTTTATCATGGAATTCTAGAAAATAACTAAAAAAAATTCAAAATCTAGATAAATACCGAAAGAGAAATCTAACTAAGAAAGAAAGGGAAGCCATTAAGTCACTCTCTAAGATAACAATCATAAATCATACGTACCAGGCAGATAAGTGGGTTGGGGGGCATTGTGTGATTACTAGACCAGTCCGATCATATGACAAGGGAACTCAGCATATTCTGTCGGACACCCGCACATATCAAAAATTGAAATCAAGATACCGACAGAAGGTTTTTATTATGGAAATTCATTAAATAATCTGTGAATTAAAGGATATGAAATTAGGAGTTCTTAATAGAAGAGAATTTAATTATATATGGGAATAAAACTCCAAGGATAGCAAGCATTTTTATTACCTATCCTCAAATTCAAAAAAGCCAAGATAGATCCACCATGAAGACCCATCATTTCGGCATCGATGTTTTGACAGCCAAACACTTCTGAATACATAGATATCCACACTACAACCCTTAGTAAAAAAAGCTTCCTCCCGCATAATCTAAAAGATACCACTCACACTTATAATGAAATTAGTAATTTAAAAAAAAAAATGGAAAGAAAACTAATACTTGTAACATTAGATGTCACTTCTCTTTATACAGACAATTACAACATTTAAAGGTATGTGAGAAATTGATAATATTTTTTGATGAAAGAGTAACATCTTTAATGATATACAGACAACTATATAGTAAATTTGGGCTCCTTTATATTGGAACACAACTATTTCATATATTATGGACAATATTTTCTTGCAAACTGGGGCACAGCTAGTGGGACCAAATTTGCCCCTGACTATGTGGCCAATTTATATGTAGGTGGTTTGGTAGGAAAAAGATAAATAATTTCCAGGGGGCCAACTTGAGGAGAAAGAAATACCTTAATGGAAAAGGTTTTATAGACGATATTTCTATTTTAATTTGGAAAGGATCTTTTGGAATAATTAAATGTGTTTTGAAGAAATAAATAATAATGAATATTTTTTAACATTCAAGTTCAGAAATAGAGTATTAGAACCGGCTATAAAACCTGTCTTGGATTAATTACTTATATTCATAGAACAAGAAATGCGACAACAAAAAGTTACCAAAAAAAAACCTGACAGAGCCCAACAGCTTCATACCATCCCCCATTTGCCATCCTTACAGATTGGATATCAAATATACCCAAAATTCCAATTCTTGCGGATACCAGAAATTGTACAAAGTTCATACATTATGAGGAAAGAATCCATCAGACTTTCGAAGCAATTTATTGCCTAGATGATATGTGGGGAAATGTTGAAAAAAACCCAAAAATGAACATAAAAACATTTCCTAGAAATATACTTTTAAAAGAAAAGAAAAATCTGAAAACCGGAAAAATATGGAATTTCTGGAGAAGTAACTAGTCTTTTTCCGATAGTGATTCAATATCATGATCAAAGAATATGTTTCAAAAGAATTATAAAAAAACATTGGAATCTTGAAACAGGATAAAAATTGGTGGGGGCATATTTAGCCAGAGTGTATCCTAAAGTAGTTTTTTAAAAAGAGCTCTAACTTGGGAAACATGTTAGAGACCCCCACTATAACCGTTCTAATAAGTTTGGGGAAATGGCAGAGTGAATGAAGTACATAAAGGATTTTTATTTTTCCATGCGGAAAATGTTACGGTTGTAAAAACTGTAATTTGTAGTATTAAAAACAAAATGTGTAGAATTCTGGCAATGGAATGGAAAGGTTTAAATAAAACACTTCCATAACCTGTCAATCAAAAAGGCATAATATATGCTAATAAAGTGGCCCATGCGGAAAGAATATATTTTTGTCATGAACTATAACGATCATTATCCACCTCGCATGAGAGAGCATGTATACAAAATAAGAAAGGCTATCTGGACACCCATGTATCCAAACACTTAAGTTTCTACATCAAAGGTTCATTAAGGTTAAATACTGTCCTTTTTGGCATCGAGAGTGGTGAAACTGGACGGGCGAAAGGGTGATCTAATAAGTTAATGTCCAAGGCAGAAACAAGGTGGGCTTTTCAATTTGAATTCACAAAATACCCAAATGGTTTAATTCGAGAATATGAACTATTTGGCGTTTTAGGGTTTCGTTTTACAAAAAAAAAAAAAATGTCTTAGAATTTTTTCTTTCTTTCTCTCTTCCCCCTCTTTTTCCCTTGTTTCCCTTGGGATTTTAAATGGGTACAGGCATTCCAGTGGATTGTTTTAATCCTTTGCACATTAATGTGCATATTGTTGTTTTTCATTGCAGCATTATTTATTGTATTTATTATTTTGTTTTATGAGGTAGAATACATTAAAGATTAGGGAAATGTATTCTTGATTGTCTTTTAAGTAACATCATCTGTAACAAACAGGGTGTGGAACAGATATAAGGCCCAGACTAAGCCAGGCATATACCCTGATGAAGGAGATCGTTATTCTCTGAAACGCGTAGGTCTTGTATGCCTGCTCGGCTTTCGTTAGCTACAGCCTTAGTGACGTCACTCTAGTCTGTTAGCCTGTATGTGTGGATCCCGCACGCTGCCGGCCGGAGCGTATTAGCGGTGAACACACCACACTGTTTGTATGTTTTTATATATTATTTCTGACAAATCCACCAACTGAAGTTTTAAGTGGACAGAAACCTGGATTAGTGCGAGGTTCCTGGCTGATGTGAGCATCCAGTGAGAATCTCTGGGGAAGTGGTTGCACTATTACAGGTGTGTTTTACACTGTTTTATACTATTTGCATTTGGGTTGCATATTTTGGAATTTGATTATTTGGGGACTGCTGTGATTAAGTTGGCACCTTATACAGCGAACAGAGCGCGATCGTCTTTTATATATATCCGCTAGTTATAAACTATTTTGTGGTGAATAATTATCTGTCTTGCACGCAGAAATTTTGCAACATTCAAAATCGCTAATTTTTCCAAATTTTCTTGAAATTTTGATATGTTTTCACAAACAAACAAGGATTGTTGATAAAAAATTTCTTACTAACTTAAAGCACAATGTGTCACGAGAAAAAAATTCTCTGAATCACATGGATAGGTAAAAGTGTCAAAAAGTTATTCTCACATAAATTGACACATGTCAGATTTAAAATAGGGCTGTGTCAGGAAGGTCAAAACAGGCTGGGTCCTTAAGGGGTTAATGGTAGGTTAATTTTAACATTGAGAGATAGATATCCAAAATAAAATCCAGGAAATCAGATGATCTGCAAAGAGGAGTGGACCAAAATCCCTCCTGACATGTGCACAAACCTCATCATCAACTATGAAAAAAGTTTGACTGCTGTGCTTGGCAACAAGGGTTTTGCCACCAAGTATAGGGCCAAATGTATGAACCTGTTTAGGTCTAAAACTCACTCTTTTGCCCATAGTAACCTATGGGCAAAAAAGTGAGTTTTAGACCTAAACAGGTTCATACATGTGGCCCTAATTCTTGTTTGCCAGAGGGATCAAATACTTATTTCTCACTGCAAAATGCAAATACATTTATATACTTTATGCAATGTGATTTTCTGGATTTTATTTTGGATTTTCTATCTCTCAATGTTAAAATTAACCTTTTCCTTAAAATTATAGACTGTTCATGTCTTTGCCAGTGGGCAAACTTACACATCCAGCAAGGGATCAAATACTTATTTCCTTCACTGTATATAGCTGAGAGTTTAACCAAGGTCAACTCATATACATCATTTCTTAAAAATCGATCATTGTTACTTTTTGGAAACGTTGCAAATTTTTTAAAATGCAAATATTTTTGACAAAATAAAATTATGCCTTGTTAAATAAATGTAATAATGTTTGTGAACTCCAAAGGAGAACAGGGAAGTAAACAAATCGTCACATGTCACAGCAATATGAAGAGTAATAATAAAACTTACTAGTAGATGATTTGGTAAGCAGGCAGCGAGTGAGTGAAGACAGCTGCATAGTTTGATGAAGATTTAATGCAGGTGCACTCCAGGAATGGAGAGAAATAATGATAATTGTCCCTAAGACCATCCCTTAAAAGCTTGCCCTAAGTCTGCCCCAACACAGGAACTGCTATCCCTGACGTTAACCCCAAAGCCTTTCCCTTGAATATGTCCCTGTGCAACAACTGACCCTAGTACAGGAATACGGTTTGGTGGAGCTTTAATGTGGATTCACTCCATTAATGGACAGTAATAACAATAATTATCTCTAACACTGTACCTTAAAAGCTCTCCCTAAGACTGCCTCTAAAACAGGAACTGCTATCAATGATGTTAACCCTAAAGCCTTTCCCTTAAATACGTCCCTAAGCTACAACTAACCCTAATACAGAATGCGGCTTTAGGACCAAGCAAGAGTAATAACGAGAATTGTCCCTAACACCATCCTTTAAAAGTTGGCCTTAAGACTGCCCCTAACACAGGAACTACTATCCCTGATGTGAACCCTAAAGCCTTTCCCTAGAATATGTCCCTAAGCTACAGCTGACCCTAGTACAGCTGTACAGTTTGGTGGAGAATTAATGCGGGTACACTCCAGTAATGGACACTAATAACGATAACTGTCCCTAACACCATCCCTTAAAAGTTCTCCCTAAGACTGCCCCTGACACAGGAACTGCTAACAATGATGTTAACCCTAAAGCTTTTACCTTAACTATTTCCCTAAGCTACAAGTAACGCTAATACAGAAAGTGGCTTTAGAACCCAGCAAGTCCTGGACAGGGACCAACAGAAACTAGACAGACACCACATCTACAGTATATTTCCCAAAATCTACAAAGTCCAAAACAAGATAAGAAATGAGATCATTTGGCCTGACACAACTGAATTGGCAATAGCCAAGACAGACACAGCAGTACTAGATAGGATCCAAACTCCTGTACTCTGCACAGACTACCAATTTCAGCTGAATTTTATAGAGGCCTAATGAGTTCAGGTGTGCAGCTAGGTCTACTGACAAGCAAACATTCTGAGAAGTTGCCATGCAACCACTCCAAACCAACACAGACAACAAGACAGACATAACACAGAAACTCCTGCTGATCTAAATGACCGGTATGGCAACCATAAAGAGTCCAATCCAGGCTGGAGTAGATCTTTCACAATGAACAATGGGGTCGTGAGAAAAGAGTCAATGACCAGGCAAACAAAGGGGAAATTTGTCCACCATAAAAAAAAAATGCTCAAAGTTTTCATTAGTGTTCACTGGAAGGAAATTATAATCAAACAATGACAAATAAAGAAGATAGATTGAATTAATAGATGATAGAAAATTTTAGTTGAGAGAAGTGGGACTAAGTGATCAGTATGGGGATTTTGATGGGTTCGATCCAGGCCAAGATGAGGAATAGGACTCTCCCAATAACCATTGGGGTCATGATAAAAAGTCAATGGCTTCCAAACAAAATGCCCTCCGATGACAAGACAGGAAGAAATTGTTACAGTTTCCCTATGAACATTATTTTCATTGACTTACCCTCAGCACAGCAGTGAGAGGATTGCTTGACAGTTCTTCTTCCTGGCCAGCTATGGACTGAGAAGTGTAAGTAAGTGTAAAACCCCCTTCCCAGCGCAGAAAAAGATTAACATGATATCCTTTCATGTATTGCTCTTTTTATTTTCCTAATCTTATCGCTTATTGTCCAGTAAACAATAGAACGATCATTCTTTCTTTACCTACTATTTGTAATGAGACTACATAAGAGATAAACAGCAGCTGCAGTAAAGTGAGATTAGTCTTCCATGCCAATTAGCAGCTTGGTCTCTTTACCATCACAGCTAGAAAAGGACAAGAAAGCTGTTTATATGTTATTTTTAATTGCAGAGGATAGTTGAGATAAAAAAAATACTGCCAGAAATTAAAAAACAAACAGTTTTCAGGAATATTGGTTAAAGTAAAAAAAAACCTTTCTGATGGAAGCGTCCCTTTAAGTTTCTTTACCGTATCGATCACAACTTGTTTCGTGAGTGGTTTACATCCGTCAGGGAATGTTAATTGCAGTACGTTTGGGTTTGATGGATAAGACAACAAATAAAACGTTAAATTAAAATACATTTCTTGATTCTAGAAATCTTTAGTGTTTCTCTGAAATCCCGTACATAGGAGGCAGGTACTGGCTGCTAATTGCAGCTGACACCCAAAGCTAACAACAGAGAATGGAGCCAGCTCCGTTCCCTGCTGTTTAACTCTTTAAATGTTGCAGTGATCACAGTATCTAAATGAATAAGAAACAGTGCCACGCACCCTTTCTCACTGCGATCGGCACCCCCGGGGCCAGATCTCAGGGTGCAGATCCGTATGCATGGAGTCTGGAAGCCTTATGAAGTTTTCCAAAGCCACTGTGCATGCAAATCTAACACTTCCTGCCCCAAATAAGAAAATAAAATTAAATTAAAAAGTTCCACATAATCGGTATGGCCGCGTCCATAAAAGTCCAATCTATAACCATATAACATAATTTATCTCGTACAATGAACACTACAGAAGAGAAAAATTTCAAATGCCAAAATTGCATCTTTTTGGAGGTCATTTCACGTCTCCTAAAAATTGGGATAAAAGTCGCATCTAACTTAAAATAGTACCAATAAAAACTACACTTCAGCCCTCAAAGAATGTGCCCTCACTCAGGTCCATTTGTGGAAGAGAAGAAAAGTTATTGGTTGCAGAAAATTTAAGCACAAACTTAAGAAATAGAGATTTTTTCTAATTTATTTACAGTACTATATATGGTCGTATACTGTATGAATTATACTGTATTGCAGTATACTGTATATGGTGGCATACTGTGTGAATTATGCTGTATGACAGTATTCTGTACTTTATATAGCAGAATACTGCATGAATTACACTATAGGGCAGTGTACTCTATATGGTGTTATATTGTACAAGTTACTTTGTATGGCATTATGCTCTATATGGTAGTATACTGTATGTCGGTATACTTTATGGCAGTATACTTTATGGTGGTATACTGTGTGAATCTTATTCTATGGTAGTATACTTTATATGGCCATATACTGTATGGATTTCTCTGTATGGTGGTATACTGCATATGGCAGCATACTGTATGATTTATTCAGTAAGGTGGTATACTTTATGGTGCTATGATGTATGGCAGTATATTGTTGGTATACTGTATGAATTATACTGTATGGCAGAATACTCCATGTGGCCGTACACTGTATGAATTATACTGTATGGCAGAATACTGTATGTGGCCTTATACTGTATGAACTATATGGCGTATGAATGTATGAATTATTCTGTATAGCAGTATACTGTATATGGCCATATACTGTATGAATTATTCTGTATAGCAGTATACTGTATATGGCCATATACTGTATGAATTATTCTGTATGATAATATCCTGTATATGGCCATATACTGTATGAATTATACAATATGGTAGTATACTGCATGAATTATACTGTATGGTAGTATACTGTATATGGTGGTATACTGCATGAATTATACTGTATGGCAGAATACTGTTTATGGTGGTACACTGTATGAATTATACTGTATGGCAGTATACTGTATATGGCTGTATACTGCATGAAAAATTGTATATGGCCGTGTACTGTATATGGCAGTATATTGTATGAATTATACTGTATGGCAGAAAACTCAATGTGGCCGTATACTGTATGAATTATACAATATGGTGGTATACTGTATGAACTATACTGTATGGCGGTATTCTGCATGGCGCTTTACTGTAGAAGTTACTTTTTTCCTATTTGGTTTAGGTATTATATATTTCTCTGACTGTACATTGACAGTATAATGCATTGCAAATAGCTTTACACGCTTCATGGCATGCCCTTCATAAAGCTTTATAATCAATCCCAGCAGATCCAACGTCGATGCATCACTGGAGGACTTCCATCTAATGTGCATATAATTAAAATCCTCCTCTCCACGTTCCTTTTATGGGGAGGTTTGTTGCGTTGCGAGCCTCACAAAGAAGGTACAGTAGCTCATTTATTTTAGCTGCATGATTTAAAGCCGGTTCCTTGTCAATAACTCCCTTCGTGCTAATGAAGACCCAGGTGTAGAGATGGAATTGTCAACATGGGGCTGTATATGACCCGCGGCTATGGCCATGTTTTATCATAAGATTAATGACTGCTATTATCCTGCCTGCTTTCCATACTCAAATGAAATACAACTGACAAGATTGTTAACAACGAGCAATAAAAATTATCCTGAAGGCAAATTATATTTTTGGTCATGGTTAATACAGAGTGAAATATCAGTGACCTTCTCACCTTGTGCCCTATGTGCAAATAAAAATGTTACTAAGCTATGGAGTAGATTATATATGATATGTATTACACAAGAATAGGCCGTGCATTTCTTTTCCTATGGATAATAAAAAAATTGCTAAAAAAAGTCCTTTCTTTGAGAAAGAGTTACATAAAAAACCCCCATGTATAAGAAAATAACTAATATAATGTTGTTCATATGTACAAAATTATAACATTTTAAAATGGTCCTATGTACAAAAAATTTAACTACTATAATAAACTCCAGTACAAGAATAAACAAATATAATACTGCTCCTTGTACAAGAATAAAAAACTATATAATACCACCCTATTCCAAGAAAGATAGTCACGTGCTTTCCCCTCACCATAGGCGAGCGGGAAAAAAACTAAGTAAAAATTTGGTGTAGGCTCAGGGAGGGTTTAAATAAAAAAAAAAGGACAGACACGGGCACTACCAATTTATATTCTCTTTAATGTCCAATTTTTTTTTTTTAAAAGCAGAACCAAGACTGTCTCCGAGGATCACCCGTTCATCAGTTGCAAAAAAGGAGGTAAAACCTTGAAAAAAGCTCTTGCTGTTCTGCTTTTAATTTGGACATTAAAGAGACAATTAATTGGCTAATCCCTATGTTCGTCCCTTATTTTTTTTTATTTTTTTCCCCCATCGCCTGAGCGCTGCCCCAAATTTTTTTCTGAGTTTTCCTGCTCCCTAGGTGAGGATAAACACTGACTATCTTTTGCTGTGGGAGACCACCGAGAATCTTGAGGGCTCCCAACCTGACGGGGATTTGGCTGTTGGGTCTTTGATCCTGGGGGGATCGTTAATTTTCCACAAATTTATATTTGTACATTTCCCTTTTGCACAACTGTCCAGGTGAAGCCAATCGAGAAAAAAAACCACTAGCAAAAAACACAATCCTAGGGGAAAAAAAAAAAAATATAACCTTTAAAAATACAATATACAAAACCCCAAAAAAACACTTATACTAAACAATTGCACGGGTGGGCCCGCACCCCCTCCCCCCCCGGGGGCAGACCCGGGGTCGCCGCACGAGCGGAAACCGCCGCCCGCATTCGGGGGGTGGGCGCGCTCACCCGGCCGGGCCCAGCTCCTCTCTATTACCCGGCCGCGCCCCTTTCGGTCTCAGCTACCGTCGCGCGTCCCCCGATATCAAGGGCCGGCCTGGTTTTGCCGGTACTGCCCTTATTTAACCTCCCCCTTCCTGGGCTGTTGCCGGATCTTTTTTCCCTTTTTCTGCCTAAAGAAAGGTTTTACAAGCCTTGCTGATTTTCCCGGTCCCGTCCCATTAGCTTCCGTTCCCTCGACCACCATCTTGCCGCCTCCCTGACCTATGCCCCCACGCCCACAAAACCTGTGCCGCCTGCCCTGCCCTTTGTTTCCCCGACTACGACCCTGCCTGACGATTCTGCACCACCTAACCTTGGCTGCCACCGCAAGCAAGTCTGTCAGGGGGAACGACCTGGTAACTCCCGCCCCAGCAAGTCCCCCGCTTTTGGGGGGGCTAGGTGAAAAAACCCGGGGCCTACTTTGATTCCTTTTCCTCGTGGCTTCACCACGTTGCGAGGTCCTGTGATCACCCCCTACGTCCCGGGCGGCAAAAAATATACACTATTTCCCCTATTTCCCCCCCGACGCGTTTTTTCCCCCAAAATTTTGGGGGTTTATCAGGGGGTACATCATTGTAATACAAAAAATGTAGTAATGCTTACGCCCCTTAGATACAGTACAATAGCCAAAAACAGGTGCCCAGGATCCTGTGATGATTAGCAAAGTAGCCCAAAAATGAAATTTTTCGACTTTGCTAATTCCAGATCCCGGGTCCTGTTTTTGGCTATTTACTGTATTTAAGGGACGTAACAATACAACTTTTGTATTAAATATGATGTACTCCCGAGAACCCACCAAATTTTTTGGGAAACCGGCGGAGGGAAAAGTGGAATAGTGTATAAAGTTTTTAAGTTTTGGTGTTGGTTATTGTTGGTGGGTTTTCCCCCTGTTAATTTTGAATTTTGTCACTTTTTATTCCTTCTTTTTTTCCCTTTTGTCCTGTGTTTGTTAGATAATTTAGGGTATAGGTAGGGTGTTCCTGCGCGGGGCCGCCCCTTTGGGGCGATTACTCTGCTTTTTTGCTGCTATTTTTAATCGATATTATTAAAGGTTATATTTTAGTGTATTTGTACCCCTAGGCATTGTGTATTTTGCTAGTGGTTTTTCTCTCTAATTGTTGCTCAATGCCGGGTAATTGTATCTGGAGGCTTTTTTCTCTTTGCTTCGCATTCTTATAAGAGATTGTGGTTTCTTACGTTTTGAGAGACCAATACACCAGAATCTTTTAAACTTCATACAAAAGTTTATGTGCACAAGGTGCGCTTCTCTCTGCTCCTTGTTTCATTTTGCAGTGATCTAGTTACTATGTACAAGAATATAACTACTATAATACTGCTGCTATATACAAGACTATAACTACTATAATACTGTCCCCTATGTACAAGAATATAACTACTATAATACTGATCCTATGTACAAGAATATAACTACAATAATACTGCTCCCTATGTACAAGAATATAACTACTATAATACTGCTCCCTATGTACAAGAATATAACTTCTATAATAATGCTCTCTATGTACCAGAATATAACTACTATAATATTGCCCCCTATGTACAAGAATATAACTACTATAATACTGCCTCCTATGTACAAGAATATAACTACTATAATACTACTCCTATGTATAAGAATATAACTACTATAATACTGCTCCCTATATACAAGAATATAACTACTATAATACTGCTCCCTATGTACAAGAATATAACTACTATAATTCTGCTCCCTATGTACAAGAATATAACTACTATAATACTGCCCCTATGTACAATAATATAACTACTATAATACTGCTCCTATGTACAAGAATATAACTACTATAATACTGCTCCCTATGTACAAGAATAAAAACTACTATAATACTGCCCCCTATGTACAAGAATATAACTACTATAATACTGCTCCCTATGTACAAGAATATAACTATTATAATTCTGCCCCCTATGTATAAGTATATAACTACTATAATCCTGCTCCTATGTACAAGAATATAACTACTATAATACTGCTCCCTATGTACAAGAATATAACTACTATAATACTGCTCTATATGTACAAGAATATAACTACTATAATACTGCCCCCTATGTACAAGAATATAACTACAATAATTCTGCCCCCTTTGTACAAGAATATAACTACTATAATACTGCCCCCTATACATGAGAATATTCAGGAATTATGATGATACCATAAAAGATAAAGCTTTGTTTTACCGTTACTAAGAAAAATAGGTAAATATTGAAATCTTGTAGCTCCTGTTCCCCTGATTTTTCCATGTCTCCTCTCGGTGACTTATATTTATAGCTCTGTAATTAGCTAAGTGTTGATTGCCTTCTTTACTACTGCGCTGTTCTCTGCCTCTCATATGAAAATGTCAGCATCAATTAACCAAAAAGACAATTTGTATCTTTCAATTATTCCAGGTCCCCTAAATAAGGAAAACTTTGCAAATAAGCTTATTTAGAAATCTCCTATCGTCTTATGTATACAGCTCTTCTACAGACCAATGTGTCTCTAAGACTACAATGTAAATTCTAGTGGTCAGATGGTTCCGGAATTAGAATTCCTTTCTGTGATATAAGGGAGCCCAATGGTCCTTGAACCACATTATGTAACACCAGTATTATAAATGGGAGGGGGACTCCCATTTTTGTCCTGGGGCTGAGGAGGTTTGAGTTAAGTCTAGGGTGAGTCTACAGCTATAACTATGGCAGGAGCCACCGTAGCAGATACTATGGGGCCCAGGGATTGAGGAGGCCCACTCAGGTCCAAGAACATTGTACCTCATTGTAGGGAATAACAAATGGTGGCTTTCTATTATCTAGCAGTACTATTTGTGTTCTCTATTATATAGCAGTATTATTTATACCTTTATTTATTACTTATTTTTCTGCTGTTTCTGTTTCATCATATTAGGTAGTGATGGTCCATCTTACTTTGCTATGGGGCCCCATAAAGTCTAGTTATGCCTTTAGGGTAGTTTGTAGCTATTGGTATGGAAATGTGCATGGGTCCTGAGTACACAAAACTTAAATCCTTTGTTTGGTTGAGTAACCAAATATTTTTTTTTTTAATTTTTGCCTTCCCAAATTACAAATGTTCCCCAAATTTTTCTTCTGCCGTACTATTTATTGAGAAGGAGATCTAATACTGGTCATTGAGGAAGGTCCACAAATAAGGAATGGCTGGCACTCGCAAGCGAGTATTAGTTTCTTGGGTGCTAGTCAATAAACCGGACAGTCTATAGAGATTTGACAGCACAAAAACTGAGATGCAACAAAATGTTCAAATTTATTTCAACATGCTCCAAACAAGATATATACAGGCATAGTGACAAATTGGTTGATTTTGACGTTTCAGTCAGTATGACCTTTTTCAAAATGAGTCACTGAAAAGTAAGTAACATACAGTAAATAAAGTGAACATATTTATGACATACAGAAATCAGGTGCTATCTATACATTATTCAACTAGAATCTATAAAATATACAGTATATACATATATACAGACCGGAGCATTATATAGATGCATTATATAAATGCCTTGTGGGGGCAAAATATAAGGGACAGAATATCGGCAATATAATGCATAGGTACATGTTGGGTGTACATCGGCAGGGAACAGAATACAAGTATGCCATCAAAAATTGGGAAAGTACCATGTTATGGTCAGAAACACGAAATAGTCCAAATATGCAGTATAGTGTATATATACAAATAAGGTAGTCTGGGCAGACTTAGATGAATAGTGGAATAATCCTAGATGGCTATGCATGTAATCACATAAGAGACCTATTATACCCCAGAAGTCCCTGAGGAAGAAAACGAAAGCTTACCCATGAGAAGAACATGTAGATGAACGGAAAACGGGCCGTAGCCCAGAAGAAGTGGAGCCGTCAAGTTAGGCAGGTGAGAGTGGTGTCTAAATAGGGCCGGTGGCGCCGCCGGAACCGGACGTGAGCGTAGAGCGCTTTAGTGTGGGCGGCGCATGCGCAGAAGGGAGTCTTGAGTCAAAAAGAGGTACGGGCAGGTGGCGTATGTGCAGATGTAGTGCCACGCCGTACAGGGAGAGAACTATGTGAGAAACGTGATTCAAAGCAATATTGAGAAAAATATGTTGTTGTAAAGGGAACAAACTGAGACTGGGAGTGAGTATATAAAGAAGGGGGCTGGCAAAAGAAAATGAATCAAAGTAAAAAGTTCTAAAGGGGGAAAGAAAGAAAGAAGGGATTTATATGTCCAAGGGATTATTTCCCACTGGCACAATACTTGGAAAAAATCTTTACTCCATTATTCCGTACCACCCCATCTTACCTATTAGATACAAGTCACTTCTTGTCCATTTTAAATGCCATTGGTAAAGTCCCGGAAAATTCACTCTTGGTATCATTCGACGTGTGCAGTTTGTACACATCGATTGAACACTCTAAAGGTATTGAAGCCATACGTGCTCTGTTGAATATGTCTGATTTCACTGATGATAAATGCTCTTTTTGCATTGATTTACTAACTGTAGTTCTTAATGATAGCTATTTTCTGTTTGGTGATACATTCTATACTCAAATAAAAGGTACTGCAATGGGGTCAAATATGGCCCCACCATATGCTAATGCGTACATGTCACACTTTGAGGATACTTTTATTTACCAAAATAGCTTATTTAGACAGCATGCTAAAATCTGGAAAATATATATTGACGATGTTTTCTGCATTTGGGAAGGGGACCAACCCACACTATTACAATTCACGTCTTGGCTCAACTCCATTTGGCCCGAGCTACAATTCACTGTGCAATTTGATTCCCACCAACTCAGTTTTCTTGACACCCTAGTCATCAAATATGAGGATAACACTTTAAGTACTGATTTGTTTGTCAAACCCACAGACAGGAACAATCTACTCCACTACAAAAGGAAAAAAAAGAAAAATGGACCCGGCGCACGTGTGGTAAAGAAAAAGCCCGAGCTAAAGGCTTTTGCTAAAAATAGTTTTTATTCTTAAAAATGCAATGGAATTACCGATGCAAAATTAAAAACAAACCAGGTTAAAACTTGACGCGTTTCGCGCGAGTATCCGTGCTTCATCAGAAGTATACAGTACACTAGAAATGAACACAGTATATATAACAGAGACATTGTGTTTCTGGTGAGTGACCTGAAGATATGGGTGATTAGTGGTGAAACTGAGAAGATCCAAGAACATTGGAGGGAAGGGTGTCAATCAAAGGTGTTGAGAAAACAAAGGAAGAAGAGACAAGAGGATAGGAGGATGAGCCATCAATCAAAGAAACACTGAAAAAGCGAGGGGAAGACTGCGAGTAGCAAAATAAAAAGTGCATGTGTTAAAGGAATATACTATATTCTCAATGAAAGAAGCTGTAAACCTTTATAAATAAGGTCTGTGATGTAAATAAATCACGACAAATAAAGTTGAATGTCAGTGGATGTAGATAAATCCCTGAAAATTATATAAATGTAGACAGAAGAACGATGACCAATAGGAGAGAGGGCGGGGGATATGAATGCACCAATGGGTGAGCTTATCCGTGGTTTGAAATATAAAGCGCTAAAATATCTGGGTTAGACGCGCCAAGAAAGTTCGTAAATGTGTGAGAATAATGTGATTGGTTGGACTTAGTGGAGGTAAAAATGAATAAACCTATGGGATGTAAATGTCGAGGGCCGTAGTGATTGGTCGGGAATACGGCGGCACTTCAAAATCAGCCAATAATGGTTGAGAGATAGCATTGTGATATGATTGGTGCCTTAAACCCGGGAGATACGGATAGACCAATGAGAAAGGGAGCTACTTCTCTATGGGAAATTACATAGAGAAATATATCTATTCATTTGGAGCAAGTGTACTGTGATTGGTGTTTTTGGTCGCGGGAATTATAAGCGGACCAATCAGAAGTAGAGCTACTTCTCTATGGGGAAATGTATAGAGAAAGGTTTGCCGTTTAGTTTCGGACAGATGTACTGTAATTGGTGCTTGAAGCCGCGGGGATTTCAAGCGGACCAATGGGAAATAGAGCTGCTTCCCTATGGGAAAATACATATAAGAAGCTTTTCTGTTTAAAAGAGGCAAATATGCTAACGATAGGTGTGTTTAAATATAAGAAGTAGAGGTGAACCAAGCGAGGGGTGAGCGTGCTTCTCAATTGAGAAGTACACAGAGGAAATGTATCTATTTGAAGAGCGAATAAAACTCCAAATCGCAGTACATAGTGGTACACATAATAATGGAAGTTAAAATGAAAGTAAAAAAGACCCACTTGTTAACAATTAGTAATAAAATACTCTCAAGCTAATTTTATTACTAATTGTTAGCAAGTGGGTCTTTTTTACTTTCATTTTAACTTCCATTATTATGTGTACCACTATGTACTGCGATTTGGAGTTTTATTCGCTCTTCAAATAGATACATTTCCTCTGTGTACTTCTCAATTGAGAAGCACGCTCAATCCTCGCTTGGTTCACCTCATACTTCTTTATATTTAAACACACCTATCGTTAGCAATTTGCCTCTTTTAAACAGAAAAGCTTCTTATATGTATTTTCCCATAGGGAAGCAGCTCTATTTCCCATTGGTCCGCTCGAAATCCCCGCGGCTTCAAGCACCAATTACAGTATATCTGTCCGTAACTAAAAAGCAAACCTTTCTCTATACATTTCCCCATAGAGAAGTAGTTCTACCTTATAATTCCCGCGACCAAAAGCACCAATCACAGTACACTCGCTCCAAATGAATAGATATAATTCTCTATGTAATTTCCCATAGAGAAGTAGCTCCCTTTCTCATTGGTCTATCCGTATCTCCCGGGTTTAAAGCAACAATCATATCACAATGCTATCTCTCAACCATTATTGGCTGATTTAGAATCGCCGCCGTATTCACGACCAATCACTACGGCCCTTGTCTCTGTTATATATACTGTGTTCATTTCCAGTTTACTGTATACTTCTGATGAAGCGCGGGTACTCGCGCGAAACGCGTCAAGTTTTAACCTGGTTTGTATTTAATTTTGCATCGGTAACTCTGGTGCATTTTTAAGAGTAAAAACTATTTTTAGCAGAAGCCTCTAGCTCGGACTTTTCTTGACCACAGGTGCGGCGGGTCCATTTTTCTTTTTTTTCTTATTGGCGTCTATCTCCCACCGGATCACGGAACGGAGCATCAGAGACCAGCGGCTGCCGTATTAAGGGCTACGGAATATAAATAGCCCTGTAAACGCATATGAGTGTTGTGCCTCTACAGTAATAGCGCAAAACTCAAAGGTGAGAATCCACCTTTATTTTCCATTTTTTACCAGTGATTAACAGTATAACACTATTGTGCGCCCCCTCTCTTTTTTCTTTTTTCCTGTACATACTTCACTACAAAAGCTGTCACCCTACACATATTAAGAAATCCTTGCCAAAATCTCAATTGATGAGGGTCCAAAGGATTGTCTCGAATCCTAATCTGAGGATGTCCCAACAGCAGGAGATACTGGATACATTTCAGAATCGAGGATACCCAGATCACATTTTAAATCCAGACCTAGGTAATGTTAATTCTAGGGAGTCCACCTCCACTCGTTTACCATTCATCAGTACTTACCATCCCAGACTGACAGAAGTTCACAACATTCTGAAGAAACATTGGCACATACTTAAAGATGCCTATCCCCATATAGCAGTTTTCCAACAGCCCTTAATGATCTGTTCCAAAAGACCCACCAATATCAAAGATACCATGATTGGAGCCGACATAGGCCCAATAAAAAGGGAACATATACAGGGGACTCTATCCTCTCCCAGACGTGGCACTTTTCCGTGCCTTCACTGCTGCCACTGTTCTAATGTCACAAAGGGTAGTGTCATCAGCCACCCTAGAACAGGACAAAAGTTTGAACTTGGCGGTCCATTTACTTGTGATAGCTCCTTCGTTGTGTATACAATAAAATGCCCATGTGGCCTAATATACGTGGGAAAAACAGCACAAAGTATGAAAGATCGGCTGGCTAGCCATAAATCTACCATCCGCTGTAATAAGACCTGGCTCCCCATTCCTTTCCATTTCCAAGAAGCAGGTCACAACATCGCCCAATTGAAATATCAAATTTTGGAACAGGTAAAAAGACCACATAGAGGAGGAAACCATATACGCAGGCTGAAGGAATGTGAGTCAAAATGGATACATAAATTGGATACCTTACATCCTAAGAGTCTAAATAGGGAATGTGACTTTTCGGGTATAGACAAACTCCATGCTGTCCTTCATATCTCTCTACTAGCGGACAAGAAATGCCTCCTGAATCACTGGCTTGAACCTAAACCTCCGAGTGTAGGCGAGGTTTGGAAATTGATGAAACATTACTTGCAAATGGAGAGATTGGAGGTGGAGATGGCCAAAACGACCCGAACGGAAGGGTTCTTTGAGAGGTGGGCTCCATTTATAGAACACTTTTTGAGCTCAGAGGAGACAACACACTTGGTCTCTCCCTTCAGATTTACCAAGTGGTACTTGGAAGGAGAGTTAGCCGGAACATTAGGCATTCTACGATTAATCAAATAGTAAATGGGCCCGTACATATGGCCTTAAGAAGTAAGCTAAGATATGCTAGAAATTGAAAAAGTCTATATCATATGATCTGTCTAGGTATGACACTGGGTAATCACAGGTAGGTGCATGAAGCGAAAACGATGAAATCAGTGCTTTCTTTATTTCATTTCAATGCAACAAGTGGAGGGTGCAGGGGGGACCCACAAACCGACGCGTTTCGGGCTTACTTGGAGCCCTTGTTCACGGGCACGTATTCTCAGCATATGATGTTCACTTAAATAGGGAAAGGAAACGGGGGTGTGCTCAACAGTCATTCATGTCATTTCCATATCCTTTACAATGAAGTTAAAAATACATTCATGAAACAGTTATATACTATAGCATCCACATGATTTAATACATAAGAAAAGGACATAGCCATAAGGGACAAAGGACATGTTGAAAGATACCTTAGTATATATAGGCCAAATCATTTCTGTAATTTAAGCCTCGTGGTGCCCTCGTATCTAACTCGTAAATCCAGAATGCCTCGCGCATGCGCACGAGGCGTTGCCAGTCTCCTCCGTTTCTTGGGCTCTCAACTTTTTCCAAGCCATAACATCGCAGGCTTTCTACTGATCCCGCGTGGACCTCTATAAAATGTTTAGCTGCCCCGGAGTGAGATATCTGGCCTTTCTTGATGCTATTTAAGTGTTCAGATATACGTGTTTTTAGTCTACGGATACTGCTGCCTATATAAGTTTTAATACAGGATACACAGTGAATAGCATAGACTAGATGATTGGTATCAACCTTGAAGGAATTGCGGGAAATGGAGGAGGATTGTGACAAAAATGTGCATGTCCATCTTGACCGTGGAAGCCCTAATTTTTATCCATTGAAAGCTAGAGTGGAAGCCATGGATAGCTTTCAAGCTACCATGGAAAGAGATTTAAAAACATTCTTTGAATAAAAAAATAATAGAGATAGACCTAATATGTCTAAAAAAGAACTCCAAGCACTTAGAAAATTAAAACAAAATAAAAATCTAATTATAAAGAAAGCGGACAAGGGGGGTTCCACGGTTGTGATGGACAGTGCACTATACCAAAAATTAGTGATGCAGATCCTAAATGATGTAACAACTTATCGTAAATTAATTAAAAATCCCATTGAAGATATACAATGTAAATTATCTAAACTTCTAGAAGAGGGTGTAGCTTTAGGAGCTATCAATACAAAAGAAAAGAATTATTTGGAAGAGAAAAATCCAAAAACACCGGTCTTCTATGGGGTCCCAAAGACACATAAGGGATTTTTTCCACCTCAACTACGCCCCATAGTTTCTAGTTGTGGCAGTATAGGAGAAAAATTGAACAGATGGATAGACAAACATCTTCAGCCTGGTATCATCACTACCCTGATACCTTATAGACAGAACAACATGTTCCTTAAGTAAATTCGCGTAATATCAAAAGGGTACCCAGAGTTTAATTGCATAAGTCTTGATTTAAACCCAGCCTTTATTCAAGCATACCCCACCCCATTTAAGTAAGCTGTACAATACCATCTCCAAAACAAAACATATACCAAAAAAGGGCTACAAATCTTTTTATTGGAGAGCATAGATTTTTTGCTATCTAGTAATTATTTTGAATTTAATCACATGTACTATCTGCAATTACTTGGAGTCCCCATGGGGGCCTCTGCTTCTCCCTCATTGGCGAATTTGTTTATGGGGTGGTGGGAGCACCAATGTATATACAATGTAAACAATCCATTCTCTCAGACTGTGGTCTGGTATGGGCGCTACAGAGACGATCTCTTGCTTATCTGGGGTCGTGATGTGTCGTCCATACCAGACTTTATTACATACCTTAATGACAGCAGTATTAATTTACACTTTACCTATGCAGTGGAAAAAGTTGATATTGCCTTCTTGGATATATTGCTCACGGGAGATTCAGATAACAATAGGGTTGTTACTACCTTATATAGGAAGAAACCCACTAGTGGCAATACAATTTTACGTGCTAACAGCTGCCAGTCACACTATTGATTCTATCCCAGTGGGGGAATATTATCGAGCACCGGGCTTGAAATTGGATTCTATTTTCAAATCAGGAAACAATAGCTGCTAGACTTAAAACGAAGGAACAAAAAAAACAAAATTTTCGAGCGAGGGAAAAAAATTTAAGGGAAAAACCCCGGTACTTTGCTAACGCTAAAAAAATCCACTAAACAAAAATGGAAATGTATTTCCATCAGTTATAGCCAAGAATTTAACTTAATTAGAAAAATATTCTTTAGAAATATAAATATCCTGAGACAGGACAGGATTTTGGCTGATTTAGTGGATGAAGGCATACATTTAGTGGCAAAACGCAGCAAAACTATTGGCGCAGAAATATCTCCCAGTACCTTTTCTAACATCCCTGTTAAGGATACCTGGCTTTCCCTCAAGTTTTTTTTTCCGTGCAATAAAAAAAGATGTGGCATATCAAAATGCCATAAAAAAAAATATCTTTAAAAAACAATAAGGAACAAAAAAACAGTAAAAATAAAAAATTTTATTAACGTGATACCAACATCTAGTCATCCATTCCTTGTATCCGTATTAAACTTATATAGGCACTATCCTGACAAAAACACTAACTGACACTTTAAAAAGCATCAAGAAAGGCCAATATCTCACTCCGGGGGACTAAAATTTTTTTAAGGTCCACCGGATCATAGAAAACCTGCGATGTTATGGCTTGGAAAAAGTTGAGAGCCCAAGAAACGGAGGAGACTGGCAACGCCTCGTGCGCATGCGCGAGGCATTCTGGATTTACGAGTTAGATACGAGGGCACCACGAGGCTTAAATTACAGAAATGATTTGGCCTATATATACTAAGGTATCTTTCAACATGTCCTTTGTCCCTTATGGCTATGTCCTTTTCTTATGTATTAAATCATGTGGATGCTATAGTATATAACTGTTTCATGAATGTATTTTTAACTTCATTGTAACGGATATGGAAATGACGTGAATGACTGTTGAGCACACCCCCGTTTCCCTTCCCTATTTAAGTGAACATATTATGCTGAGAATACGTGACCGTGAACAAGGGCTACAAGTAAGCCCGAAACGCGTCTTGTGGGTCCCCCCTGCACCCTCCACTTGTTGCATTGAAATGAAATAAAGAAAGCACTGATTTCATCGTTTTCGCTGGGTCCGTTTGCTTCAAGCACCTACCTGTGATTACCTTGTGGCTTCTGAACTGAGGGCCGGGACGCCGTGCGAGGATGAAGTGCGCAACTCAGCTGGTTTACATAAAAGTTTGAACTTTATTTTGGTGAGGCTGCAATTTTTACCATTGGTTTTTTTGTTGCAGGGTATGAACGACCTTTTTTACTTGTATGGTGGACTCTTCTTTTGTTTTTTTGATTTGTTTTGTTTTATTTTGACCTGCCTGATTGATGCGTTGGATTGGACCGGTTCTGCCCTATATTGACCGACCCTTCATGCGGTTTTTAAAAAGGTCTGTCCGATCGTCTCCAACATATAAGTATTGTCTTACCCTTTAATTTTGGTTAAATATTTTTTTTTTGTCTTAGGCACCGGAATACGACATTGCTGACTGTAAAAACAAGTTTTGTTTACTTATATGCAGAAAATTTCCAATAAAAATTTAAAAAAAAGGGGGCGGGAGGGATTTTCCATGAAAAAAAGGTTTTCTTTTTCTGAAAATTCAATAAATCTTTAATGAAATAAGTTGGTCCATTTAGTTCAATCAGTGTTAAGGCAAGAGAATTTGGTCGCCAGTGCTACTGCTCCCATTCTTCAGCCTCATCACATGAGGAGTGTAATTGATGACATGGAGCAGGCAAAAACGCTGCCCAGGGGAAAAAATTCCCCCCCATAGAGAAAAGATTTCAGCAAAAATTTTCACCTCTTTTAAAAAGAAAGATAACCATTCCCCCAAAACGGCTGTGGCGAGGCAAAATTCCTTTTTACCCGGGCATTTTTAGAGAGTTACCTTGTGGTCACCGCTTTGCCCCCAACCCAAGTTGTGTAAAGGCCGTTCCTAGCCTGGAAAAATGAACTGATTTGGGGGTCATTATGCAGGATCTGAGGGGGCAATACATTTTCAGAACAATTCAGAGACTCCCAAAAGTTCCGCAGATTTTTTATATTTACAATTTTTTGTTTCTAAATCACACCCAAAATTATTTTAACTGACAAGCAAAAAAAGAAAATTGTTTTGAATTGTGAATTTCAGGCTCCCAAACTCTCCACCCCCACAGCTTTGTACTGAGGTTCTTTAATTTTATATACAGTCATCTTACCTATCTTATACAAAAAAGGACTTGCAAGTATTTAGCATTCTTATTCTGCAGTTCTTTCCTGTAACTGCGTTGTTATGTTTTGCTAAAATGTTAATTTTTATTATTTTGTTTGTTTTGGGGGAAATCCACCTTTAGCTTTCAGCTTGCCTGACTGCTTTGGGGCCGGGATAATTAAAGAAAATTTGACTAAAACGATCCCGTCTCTTCCACACATTCCCAAGTTGGTGCAGCGGGGCTTGATACAAATACAGCTTTTTTTTTCACCTTACCCAAAAGTGTTCAAAAAATAAAACATTTTACCCTTTTGCTTGTCGTGTCTGTTCATTAAAAGCTTATTTTTGTCCCCAAAGGGATAAAAGCCTGAGTTACCTTTTTACTACAGTAAAGTTTCACTAAACTCCCTGTATGAGGGGCAGGAGGGGAGGTTTGGGAAATTGAGGAGGGGAGTCGAAGTCGGGTTTTTGGCTTCCCCGACCCACGCCCTGCAGAAAACTGTCCAACTTATTGGCTACTCTGAACCCAAAACACTCCAAAAATTTCACCCTGCAATAAAAAGTGAGTGTCCCAGACAAATAAAGCAATTTTTTTTTATGCTTAGTGTTTTAGCCCGCACGGGGCTACAGGTTTGCTAAAAGCGGCACAAAAGTACAGTAGCAATTTTTTACTTAACGTCAATTCCCCACCCTCTTGAGTCCTACTGTCAAACAAATACAAATTGGGGGCCCCTCTCCCTAATGAAAAAAATTTGAACTCTCGGTTTACATATCATGATCAGAACATGTTTTCTGCCCCGACTTCAAGTGGGCTCAAATGGGCAGTCCCATCCTACTTTTCCCTCAACGGGCCCCCAAACAGGCTTTTTACTGGGGCACCCCACCTCCATTATTTAAAAGAAAAAAATAAAAAACACCCAACTGCAAAGCTGCCCTTCTTATGACAGCCTGTGAGAGTGGGCGGGACAGAAACCCCAAATGGAAGCACCCCTTCCTTTCCATATAGGTTAAAATCAATGTACACCAAGTATAACGTATGTTTCTGCACACAAAAACATTTCTGAAAAAACGTAGCAAACCTGGTGCCACTGGCAGGGCTGCGGCACACATGTAATTATACATGTACACACACAGACCGCCACCAGCGGCACATTTCTGCAAAAAGGGCAATACACTACGTCGAAATCCCTAAAGAAGCATTTATGCTATCTATCATACATGAAAAAAACTTTGAGACTCTCGGTTCACATATCATGATCAGAACATGTTTAAGCTGCCCACGACTTCAACGTGGTCTCAAATCGGGCAGTCCTATCCTATCTTTACCTCTCAATCGGGGCCCAAACAGGCCTCTCACTGGGTCACCCACCCCCATTAATCAGAGAGAAAAAATAAAAAACACCCAACCTGCAAACTGCCCTTCTTATGACAGCCTGTGAGAGTGGGCGGGGACAGAAACCCAAAATGGAAGCACCCTTCCTTTCCATAAGGTTAAAATCAATGTACACCAAGTATAACTTATGTTCTGCCACAAAAACATTTCTGAAAAAACGTATGCAAACCTGGGTGCCACTGGCAAAGGGGTGCGGCACACATGTAATTATACATGTACACACACAGACCGCCACCAGCGGCACATTTCTGCAAAAAGGGCAATTTCACTACGTCGAAATCCCCAAAGAAAGCATTTATGCATCTATCATACATGAAAAAACTTTGAGACTCTCGGGTTTACATATCAGATCAGAACATGTTTAAGCTGCCCACGACTTTCAACGTGGTCTCAAATCGGGGAGTCCTATCCTATCTTTACCTTCCCAAACGGGGCCCAAACAGGCCTCTCACTGGGTCACCGACCTCCATTATTCAGAGAGAAAAAATAAAAAACACCAACCTCAAAGCTGCCCTTCTTATGACGCCTGTGAGAGTGGGCGGGGACAGAAACCCAAAATGGAAGCACCCCTTCCTTTCCATATAGGTTAAAATCAATGTACACCAAGTATAACGTATGTTTTTTGCACACAAAAACATTTTTGAAAAAACATGCAAACCTGGGGGCCACTGGCAGGGCGGCGGCCCACAAGTAATTATACCTGTTCACACACAGACCCCCACCAGCCGCACAATTCTGCAAAAAGGGCAAAAACACTACGTCGAAATCCCTAAAGAAGCAAATTTTTGCTCTATCATACCCTGAAAAACTTTGAGACTCTCGGTTCACATATCATGATCAGAACATTTTAAGCTGCCCACGACTTCAACGTGGTCTCAAATCGGGCAGTCCTATCCTATCTTTTCCTCTCAATCGGGCCAATCAGGCCCCCTCACTGGGTCACCGACCTCCATTATTCAGAGAAAAAATAAAAAACACCCAACCTCAAAGCTGCCCTTCTTATGACAGCCTGTGAGAGTGGGCGGGGACAGAACCCAAAATGGAAGCACCCCTTCCTTTCCATATAGGTTAAAATCAATGTACACCAAGTATAACGTTTTGTTTTCTGCACACAAAAAAATTTCTGAAAAAACGTATGCAAACCTGGGTGCCACTGGCAGGGCTTTCGGCACACATGTAATTATACCCTGTACCCCACACAGACCGCCACCAGCGGCAATTTCTGCAAAAAGGCAATACACTACGTCGAAATTTCCCCAAAGAAGCAATTTATGCTATCTATCATACATGAAAAAAAATTTGAGACTCACGTTCACATATCATGATCAGAACATGTTTAAGCTGCCCACGACTTCAACGTGGTCTCAAATCGGGCAGTCCTATCCTGCCTTTTTGATAATACAGAAGATTCTTATTTACCAGTAGCAATTAGGACAGTGCAACCATGGTTTGACCCTGACTCTCTAAGGACTCCATAGTAGCCCCCAAGCTGGCCTATATGGTAATAAAGCCAATGGGATAGAACAACCATAGCTGGTCCCCTCTCCCTTAGGGTTTCATAGTGGCCACTTGGCCTACATTTGTGGTAATACAGGAGATTTTTATTCCCCAATAGCAGACATGATAAAACATCCATGGCTGGGCCCCTCTCCTCTAGGGAACCAAAGCAGTCACTAAGTCTTTATAGAAATACAGAAAAATCTCATTTCCCAATGACAAATAGGAAAGAGATAACCATGTCTACAACCATGTGCATACTTCCCTCAACATCTGTATTTATAGACAGATGACAGCATTTATAGACTGCATGACCCAGTAGAGCATTCATGGAAGTACGGATGACAGCATCGTGTGTATACAGCCCTGAACACCTGTTTTCATAGACAGATGAAAGCATTGTTTACATGACCCCATAGAGCGCTCACGTAAGTACAGATGACAGCATCGCCCCTATGACCCCGTAGAACGTCTATGGAAATTCAGGTAACATTGTCGCCCATGTGACCCCGTAGAGCATTGATGGATGTAGAAAGGACAACATTAACTGTATAACCCCATAGAGCGTTCATGGAAGTACAGATGACAGCATCGCCCATATGACCCCATAAAGCGTTCATGGAAGTACAGATGACAGCATCGCCCATATGACCCCATAGAGCGTTCATGGAAGTTTCAGATGACAGCATCACCCACATGACCCCATAGAGCGTTCATGGAAGTACAGATGACAGCATCGCCCATATGACCCCGTTCAGCGTTCATGGAAGTACAGATGACAGCATCGACCTCATGACCCCATAGAGCCCTCACGGAAGTACAGATGACAGCATCGCCCATATGACCCCGTACAGTGTTCATGGAAGTATTGATGACAACATCGCCCATATGACCCCATAGAGTTTTCATGGAAGTATTGATGACAGCATCGCCCATATGACCCCGTACAGCGTGCATGGATGCAGGGATGACAGCATCGCCCATTTGACCCCGTACAGCGTTCATGGAAGTATTGATGACAGCATCGCCCGTATGACCCCATAGAGCGTTCATGGAAGTACAGATGACAGCATCGCCCTTATGACCCCATAGAGCATTCATGGAAGTACAGATGACAGCATCACCCACATGACCCTGTAGAGCATTCATGGAAGTACAGATGACAATTTTGTCCATATGACCCCATAGAGCGTTCATGGAAGTAGAGATGACAGCATCACCCATATGACCCCATAGAGCGTTCATGGAAGTATAGATGATAGTGTCGCCCATTTGACCCCATAGAGGTTTGGAAGTACAGATGACAGCATCGCCCATATGACCCCATAGAGCGTTCATGGAAGTACAGATGACAGTTTTGTCCATATGACCCCATAGAGCGTTCATGGAAGTACAGATGACAGCATCACCCATATGACCCCATAGAGCGTTCATGGAAGTACAGATGACAGTGCGCCCAGACCCCAAGAGGTTCAGGGAAGTACAGATACAGCACGCCCTATGACCCCAAGAGCTTCATGGAAGTACAAGACAGCATCCCCAAAAGACCGAAGAGCTTCATAAAAGTAAAAAATACCATCGCCCACCATACCCCAAATTCATAACCCCGGAAAAAACTATCCACTATACTTTGCCTCAACAACAATAACAAACCTTTAAATCTCCTCACCCAACCCCTTCCCCCACTTCCTTTCTGCAACGACTTTGCATTCACCCCCAGAAGATCAACCCTAAGAAGCTTCAGGCCGCAGTCCCCCCCACCCTCCTCTACTCTTGCAAACTGCTTTTTCCCCTTTTACTTCTTCCCCCTGCATTTGACAACCTTTCCTCTTCTGCCAAATCCACCTCATACCTGTAGTTTTGACCCACTCCCATCCCCCCCATCCCAGACCTTTTGCTTCTATCACCAAAGCCCTACCATCTCTTAAACCTACACAAACCTCTGATTTCCCCTTTCCCCTTTTTAAAACTGTACTATACCCCAATTTTAAAAAAAAAAAACCCTTGACCCCTCCTCTTTTCCCAACTATCGCCCCATCTCATGCCCCCTTTTTGCTTCCAAACTCCTCGACAGCCGTCTATTTTTACTTCCTCCCCCTCCCCCAACTCTCTTTTTACCCCCTAAAAACTGGTTTCCGACCCCACCACTTACCAAAACCCCCCAACCAAAGTCACTAATGACCTAGAAATGCAAAGCCTAGGCACTACTCTGGCCCTCCTCTTACCCTTCCCCCCTTTGACACTGTCGCCCTTCCCTCCTGCAAAAACCCCCTTCCCCTGGGCATCACGGATTTCCCCTTTTCCTGGATCCCTCGTCCCTCACTGATGAAATTCAGCATTCACACTCTGCTCCCCCCCTCCCCCGGGCCTCTCTTGTTGGTGTCCCTCGCGGTCAGTCCTGGGCCCTTTACTCTTCCCCTTTTTACACCGGGCCTCGTCAGCCTAGCCTACAGGGTTTTTAATTACCCCCTGTACTGAGATACCAAATCTCTCCCGGCCCCCAGATGTCACTCTCTGCCTCCCGACCCCCAGACTGTCGTCCTCCTTTTTCCTCCTTCTTCTCTTTACGTCCCCTAAAAAAAATTTGTGGAAAAAAAAAACAGAATCATCATCTTTCCCACCCAAAACTCTACCCCTCCCCCCAACCTCTATCTCAGTCAACGGCTCTACACTTTCCCCCCGTTTCGCAAGTCCGCTGCCTTGGGTTAATCCTAGACTCCCTTATCTTTCAAAACCCCACACCAAACCCCCACCTCTGTCCGCCCTCCACCTAAAAAATCTCTCGATCCGCTTTTTCCAACTAGACATACAAAAAAACTGGCCATGCCCCCTTTATTCCCCCTAGACTACTGCAACCCTTTTGGGCCCCTCAGCACCCTTGCTCCCCCCAAACCCCTTTTTTAAACCCCTTTCTGCCCCCTTATCCACCTCTGCCTCCCACTCCTCTGCCTCTCCCCCCCCGTAAACCCCTTTACTGGCTTTCCCCCTTTCCCCGCAAATTCATTTCAATACTAACCTGACCTAAAGGCTCTCCATAAACCTTTTCCCCCATAAACACCCTAATTTCCCAGATACCTCCCCCCACCCTCCCCCCCCGCCCTCACGACCTTTTCCTTGCCTCCCCTATCAGCTCCCACACAAAAAGACTTCTCTCGTGCTTCCCCACACTCTGGAACTCACTGCCCAACCATCAGATCTCCCACCTTCACCAACTTTAAAAACAATCTGAAACCATTTTTCAGGGTGCCTATAACCTACACAACCTTTCTGTCATACACCCCCACAACATTTTGCCCCCACCTTCTGTCTCATTCCCCCCCCTTTTTAATTTAAACCCTCGGGGTAGGTCCCCCTCTCCCTTGCGGCCATTGTCATTTATCACTTTTTCATTGTACTCGTTTTACTTTTGTTATGTATTTCCCCCCCGAAAGTACGCGCCCGGAAACAATGGCGCTTTAAAATAAATAAAATAATAATAATAATGGAGACGATGACAGCATCGCCCATATGACCTTGTTGAGCGTTCATAGACGTACAGATGACAGCATCGCCCATATGACCCCATAGAGTGTTCAGTGAAGTACAGATGACAGCATTGCCCATATGACCCCATAGAGCGTTCATAGAAGTACAGATGACAGCATCGCCCATATGACCTTGTAGAGCATTCATGGAAGTACAGATGACAGCATCACCCATATGACCCATAGAGCGTTCATAGAAGTACAGATGACAGCATCGCCCATATGACCTTGTAGAGCATTCATGGAAGTACAGATGACAGCATCGCCCATATGACCCCGTAGAGCGTTCATAGATGTACAGATGACAGCATCGCCCATATGACCTTGTAGAGCATTCATAGATGTACAGATGACAGCATCCCCATATAAACCTTGTTAGAGCGTTCATGGGAAGTACAGATGACAGCATTGCCCATATGACCTTGTAGAGCATTCATGGAAGTACAGATGACCGCATCACCCAAATGACTCCATAGAGCGTTCATAGAAGTACAGATGACAGCATCGCCCATATGACCCCATAGAGCGTTCAGTGAAGTACAGATGACAGCATCACCCATATGACCCCCTAGAGCTTTCATGGAAGTACAGATGACAGTGTCGCCCATTTGACCCCATAGAGCGTTCATGGAAGTATAGATGACAGTGTCGCCCATTTGACCCCATAGAGCGTTCATGGAAGTACAGATGACAGCATCGCCCATATGACCCCGTACAGCGTTCATGGAAGTATAGATGACAGCATCACCCATATGACCTTGTAGAGCGTTCATAGATGTACAGATGACAGCATCGCCCATATGACCTTGTAGAGCATTCATAGGAGTACAGATGACAGCATCGCCCATATGACCTTGTAGAGCGTTCATGGAAGTACAGATGACAGCATAGCCCATATGACCCCATAGAGCGTTCAGTGAAGTACAGATGACAGCATCACCCATATGACCTTGTAGAGCGTTCATGGAAGTACAGATGACAGCATCGCCCATATGACCTTGTAGAGCGTTCATGTAAGTACAGATGACAGCATCGCCCATATGACCCCATAGAGTGTTCATAGAAGTACAGATGACAGCATCGCCCATATGACCCCATAGAGTGTTCATGGAAGTACAGATGACAGCATCGCCCATATGACCCCATAGAGTGTTCATAGAAGTACAGATGACAGCATCGCCCATATGACCCCATAGAGTGTTCATAGAAGTACAGATGACAGCATCGCCCATATGACCCCATAGAGTGTTCATAGAAGTACAGATGACAGCATCACCCATATGACCCCATAGAGCGTTCATGGAAGTACAGATGACAGCATCGCCCATATGACCCTGTAGAGCATGCATGGATGTAGGGATGACAGCATCGCCCACATGACCCCAAGAGCGTGCATGGATGTAGGGATGACAATGTTGCAGCAAACACAACCGTTGTGTCTAAACGAGGTGATAAATATTGTATTTCGGGTCATTATCTCCATATTATAATGGCTGTATGCGCAGTGCATATATTATTACCCTCGGCTGGTGGACAATTCCACGACCTCCGCTTGCTCTATTGTGGAGGAAGGTTAATCCGGATATTCCATGCACACGGCATTTTCTCATTCTGTTTTTACTGTCCCTGGACTTTGGCATTTACATCTCCTGCAATGCTCCACTGGACTCACCCAGCAATCCCAGCAATGGAAGTAATCATTCACCGGTAGGTGAGTGCTGACCAACGTATCCCATAACCTTTCCATCCTCTCAATGATTAATACTATGTGCCTGGCCAGCAAAACCGCCCTGGGGAGACCTACAAATCAGCACTTCTTCCTGAGCACGGATCATTGGACCAGTGCTGCTATCTATGTTATATTGTACTCCGGTTATTGTCATGAGCCTAAAACTGACCATAAAAGTTATAGAGTCGGCAATGTTAGTAGTTGCTGTCATATTTTAAAGGGGTGTTCTCACCATGCTGCTTCACAGAGCCTGCTCTTCACAGTCAGCCTCAGGCTACCATTTCCTATTCAGGCTGTGGGCAGGCCTACAGCTTGAGACTCCCACTTCCTGTTCAGGCTTTGGGTGGATCTACAGCTTCAAGCTTCCTCTTCCTGTTCAGGATGTTGGTGGATCTACAGCTTCATGCTTCCTCTTCCTGTTCAGCCTCTGGATGTTTTCTACAGCCTCAGGCTCCCACTTCCTGTGCAGGCTGTGGGCGGTTCTACAGCTTCAGGCTCCCACTTACTGTTCAGGCTGTGAGCAGTTCTACAGCTTCTGGCTCCCACTTCTTGTTCAGGCTGTGGGCAGTTCTACAACTTCAGGCTCCCACCTCTTGTTCAGACTGTGGGTGGTTCTACAGCTTCAGGCTCCCACATCTTGTTCAGACTATGGGCAAACACTTCCTGTTCAGGCTCTGGTTGGTTCTACAGCTTCAAGCTCCCACTTTCTGCTCCTGTTCACGCTGTAGGCTGTTCTACAGCTTCTGGTTCCCATTTCCTGTTCAGGCTGTGGGCTGTTCTTCAGCTTCTGGCTCCCATTTCCTTTTCAGGCTGTGGGCGGCTCTACAGCTTCAGACTCCTACTTTGTCTTCAGCTTTGGGCGGTTCTACAGCTTCTGGCTCCCTCTTCCTGTTCAGGCTGTGGGCTGTTCTACAGCTTCTAGCTCCCATTTCCTGTTCAACCTGTGGGCGGTTCTACAGCTTCAGACTCCCTCCTCCTGTTCAGGCTGTGGGCAGTTTTACGGCTTCAGACACCAACTTCCTGTTCAGGCTGTGAGAAGTTCTACAGCTTCAGGTTCCCACTTCCTGTTCAAGCTGTGGGTTGTTCTACAGCTTTAAGTCCCCGCTTCCTGTTCAAGCTGTGGATGCTTCTCCAGCTTCAGACTCCCATTTTCTGCTCAGGCTGTGGGTGACTCTACAGCTTTAGGCTTCCACTTCCTGTTCAGGTTTTAGGTTGTTCTACAGCAGTGACTGACATTTCAGCTCTGCAACTTCTAGCTGAGCCTGTTAGAGGGACATTTTGCGCAGGTTTGTATTATGGAGCTATAGGTATTGGCTGTGCCCTATGGAGCATAATACCAATGGTCCATACCATCTTTTACTAATTAAACAAAGCCAAAAAAATTACCTCCCATTTTGGGAGAGTGTTGTGAGCATGCTCAGTGACATATAATGTCTCTAACAATAGCCATTAGGAGTTTGAATAGATTGGGGCAGCACTAATAACATACTATAGGCAGAGATAACTATGCAAGGAGAGGCAGGAGGAGCTGAACAGTTTCCATCTTTCCATGTTCACATGTGCTCGATTTGCATTGCAGAGAGGATTTGGTGTCAAATCAAATTACAATGAGAGTTCTGTGCACAGCTGAGCAGCCGGCTCATGAAACCATGAGAATACGTAGAGGTTTCAGCGCTTGTTCTGGAGCTGGGTAGGACCTGAACGTATCACACATTGATTGATTTACTAGCAATATGCCATTGATGTCTATGGTAATACAACCCTTACGCACTATTTAAAAAAATAAATAAAAATCTTAACCCTAAACCACTTTGGGTTAGGATTACAGTTATGGCTGATATTTTTTTTGGGGGGGGGGTGATTTGCACCAAAAATCCATTGGGCCCAAATTTGAAGCTCTTGACTGCAGAGAAGAAAGGCAAGGATTCTGGCAGTATCAAATTCTATTTTTTGTTACTTTAAAAAAAAAAAAAAAAGTTCTTTTTTTTATTTTTTTATTTCAATTGGAGCGCCAATACTTTTTTAATGATATTATATATCTATGGCTGAGGTGTAGTTTTTATTGGTAACATTTTTGGATAGAACAAACTTTTTGATCATCCATTTTTTGGAGCAAAAACTTCCAATTTTGGCACTGGGTACTTTTTGTTTCTGCGGTGTCATTTAAATAATGTCCTATTTTATTAGATGAGACTTTTAGGGTATATTCACATGGCTTATTTAGCCGCGTATTTTGCCGTTTATTGCGCTTTATACGCGGCGAAATGCGCTCCACAATTACGGTAATTCATAGCTTTCATAGAGAGCTATGGATTACGCGTCATCTCCCCGGGCATATAATACGATCGTATTGTATGCGCAGGGGGAGAATTGAGATGACAATTGTTCGCGCCGCTTACACGCCACTGACAATACGTGCTTTGGAATTACACGCTGATCAGTGCGTGGTTTCAAAACACATGGTGTATTGCGACGCGTACTATACGCACCACAATAAGCCATGTGAACATATAATTATGGATATAGTTGACTTTTTTATTTAACTTTTTTAATTGTTTGTATTTGATCACTAAGGCTATGTTCACACGGCTTATTTTTGGGTGCATTTCACCGCGTACCAAGTGACGCCCCAATCATAACGGTAATCCATAGCTCTCATAGAGAACTATGGATTACACCTCCTCTCTCCATTCGTACAATACGATCGTATTGTACGCGCGGGGAGATAAGTGACATGTCTACGGCAGTCTATGGGGGCCGGCGGGCTGCCGCCCACCTGCGCCGCGGGAGGGTGCGCCGATCAGTGCGACTACCCGAACACTCGCCGTAATTGCGGGGCGTACTGTACGCCCTGCAATTAGCCGTGTGAACTTACCCTAAGGCTATGTTCACATATTTCAGTCCGTAATTTGCGCCGTACTGCGCGAATTACGGCTGGAATACGTCCCAGTCATAACGGTAATCCAGAGTTCTCATAGAGAACTATAGATTACGTCTCCTCTCCCTGCTCGGCGAATCCGCCGCGGGGGGAGATAAGTGACATGTGAATTACCAGCAGCATAAACGCGCCGCTGGTAATGAAAGTCTATGGGCCAGCGAGGTGCTGGTCCCCCGCTTCCGCCCCCGCTCCGCCCCCGTTCAGTCGGCGTAATTGCGGGGCGTAATTACGCCCCGCAAATAAGCCGTGTGAACTTACCCTAAGTGGCACGATCGTTAGTAGAATATTCTGCAATAGTAATATGTAGTCTACAGTAATTGCTCTTTTATTACCGTATATACTCAAGTATAAGCCAAGTTTTTCAACACAAAAAATGTGCTGAAAAAGTCGTCCTCGACTTATAATTAAGTCAACGTCGGCGTTCAGGCGCTACCATGGCCCGGGCGCTGGTGGCGATCTCTTTAGCTGTATGACTTGTACTCTGTACCCCATGAGCAGTAAGATTCCAGGTCTGGAGCCTTTCATTGGGCCCCCAGAACCTCTTTTTCTGTGAATTTATTAGGAATGATGTCCTTCTCTGATATAAGGCTGGCGGGTGCGTCACACACCTGAATGTTCCCGTCAATATAATGAAATTTCCTGCATCTACTTTGCTCCCTTATTACTTCTTATTTCAATCTATGGACCTATCCTGCTTCAGTGTTAACCCCCCACCCCCCACACACAACACACACCTCTCCACCCTTCTCCTCCCCCCCCCCTTGTATCCTGGCATCAGCAAGGTCAAATACTTCAATTGATAATGCAGCCTTATAATGCATAAATCCTGTGGGAGGACGCCAATAAACCTGAAAGCCTGTATATTAGCCATATTGCGTGTTACTGTGAGAGAAAGGTTAATGGTCTCAGGTCATCTCAGTAAATCACAGGGGGTGGCAGGTTATTGCCTTGATGTAATAGCAACATGTATGTTCAATGTCATTATATGGAGTGGATTAAATCTGGCGGCTACCGCAGCCATAATTCCCAGAATGGGAAAGGTCTCCTCTATGAGGCACCACAGATCCCAGCACTACCTGGGATATCATTGTGGTACGAGTAGACGCTGTCCCACTTGTCCTGCTCCACCCAGAAAGGCTGGGAAAAGTAGTTGGATATGGACCGGCCTCAGAGCCATGTTGACACGCAATAGAGGAGGAGTGGGGATACAAAGGACCGCCCCCAAGGAGCTTCTTCTACATAATGATCACTATCCCCCTTGCATTTTGGAGCCCAGATCCCTTTTAATGCATGGTATAAGGCATGTAGACAAGAGGAGAAATGGTCTGGCCCACGCGTGTCGAACTCAGGTATTCTTACACATGGCTCATAAGCTCTGTCTACATTGCTGTGCTTGTTTTTATATTATGGATGCTGGCAATTTCTTCATTCTACTGACCGTTGTTGCATAGGTTACTATGGGCAAAAAAGTGAGTTTTAGACCTAAACAATTTCATACATGTGGCCCATAGTGTCATATATTAATATAAAGGAGTGTAGAGGAGTGTGCTAATACATTACTAAGTGAAAAAAGAGTGTAAAAATTGGATTAAAAAAAGTTCAAAACATAAAGAAGTGTGGCAAAATGAAATAAAAATACAAAGTTAATTAAAAAAAATTGTACCTTTATTACACACACTAAAAGTATACACAAATCAGATATCCACATGTAATAACCTGTAGAATTAAAGGGAAATTTGAAAAAATTAAAAAATAAACAAATGCAGAAAACTGTTTTTTATGTTCATGCTGCAAATTTTTTTTAAATTAAAAATGTACACGATAATTTATATGTAAACTCAAGCTACGCTTCTCAAAAAATAAAATTTCTCTCACATAAAACAAGTTCTCATAGAAATGTGTCACTACAAAAAAAAAAAAAAGTTATGACAGATGTGATGCAGGGAGACATAAATGTAAAATAAATGTATTTGCGTCGTTAAGGACTTTTCAGGCCTGGCGATTAAAGGGGTTTTGCCACGATGTAATGTTGACGTGGGATTCACCAAAATGGTTATGTAATCACTTTTCTAAATATATGTCATTAAAAAAGTGAAGCCTGAGAGAGCTGAAGCCTGACTTAGATGCCCTTAGTTTCCTGACTGTTTACATTAGCTACGACCAGGAGCTGATCTGGCATGCTCCTGGCCAGGATTGTGTTGTTTGCACGTCTTATCTGATGGCAGGACACAGGAATGAGCTTTGAAGGGAAGGGGAGAAAAAAGCAGTATTTCTGGGCATCTGCACTAGCTTTGTTTCTGTGTCAGAGCCTGTGTCGGCTGTATATACAATCCGGTGGTTGCAAATAATTATCTGACTAAACATGCAGACGCTCCCTGCTCAGCCCTCCCCCCCCCTGTTTGTAGTCAGTGAAGCTGCCTGATCTCAGCGTATCTTTACTCCTGAGCAGATAAGAGGGAGAAAACAACACACGTATAGCTTGTGCACAATACAGTTATCCTCTGTGGTTTAGCCAAGCATGTTTGCTCAACTACAGAGACTGAATATCAGCCTCAAGAGTGTGCATGGGAGGTGGTGTGATGACATCACAGAGGAGGTACTTGTTTTTTTTAAACACAGAAACACAACGCCCCCTTTTTCAAGGCTCAAGAGGGGAGTATCAGCCTGTTAGGTGAGGAAATCACTTCTTGGCAAAACCCCTTTAAGGGGTTAAGGGTACGTTCACACGGGGCGGATTTGCTGCAGATTTTTTGGGGGAGTTTGTTGGGGATTTGCAGATCTTTATTTACGGATTTTACTGCAAAATGTTCTTACACTGACTTCAATGTGAGAAAAGCAAAATCTGCATTATAATCTGTAGATGAACCCCTCCTGCTGATTTTGCCATCTAATAAAGTCATGGTAGGCAAATGTGCAATAAATCTGCATCAAAATCAGCAGCAGATCTGCCCCTTGTGAACAAATCCATAACCCACAGTCAGTACTACAAAAACAAGAACTGAGCTTGGTCTCTGCTACACTCTAATTGGCCACCAGACGATTCTTCCTGAATACTTACAGCTTTGAACCAGCTCATTTTAGAGCACTGCATTGTGCTGTTCCTCTGTTAATCCTCTTGGAAGTATTTATTCCCCTTGTTAATGTTACGAATTTCATCCTCTCCTGTTTGCTAGATCACATGAGGATGTTGCTATGTCACTACCTCCAACATCTCTCTTCACTCAGCTGACCATGCACATTTATGAGCTTGATTATTTGGGAGTGGGTGATTGCTAGCCGTCAATAAAGCTGAGTTTCACTGTGTGGCTGGTTGCTCTCTATACTGGTAACTGAGAGATTGTGTCTTGGGAGTTTGTTGCCTTCAGCTCTGTTATGGTTAGTTATCTCTTCCTACTTATTAGACCCCTGTTTGTCTTAGTTCTCTGCTTCTATTCTGACCTGTATCAGTCTTGCAGTGTGTTCTATTCCTGGGTTCTATTTGATAGTTTTGAATATTTTGGGTAGGACCAGAATAGTGAGAGATGTATGGTATCAGGGGTAGGATAGGGCCAGGGGTGTCTGCTGTTAGGGTCAGCTTTAGGGACAAGTTAGAAATAGTAAGTTAGGGTCAGTTATTTTTTGGTTCCTTGCTTCTAGATTCAAGTCATTTATCATTCCATCTCTGTCCATACCCTTGCCATCAACCACCTGGCTGTCCATCATCCATAGCTAAGCCCCTACATTTATTTTTTCATACCAGTTTCATGTTACTTGCTGGTGTTCTTCACTTGTGTTATAACTTTTGTTGCCATCTGTGCCAACCAGCGTTGCTACAGTCATACATATTATGACGCTGTCCGATCAGTGACCATGAATAGGGACACAATTAGCATCTTGTTCATTTAGCCGTACATTTCCAGGAAAAGACTCTGCAGCTTTATCCCTTAACATACAAGCATTTCCTATCAGAAGAGCTGATGGGTCCTCTTTGAATTGATTTAATGAATAGATCCCTGCTACAGCGTAAATCCTGATGTTCCTTAATGAACCTTGTGTTCTGATCCTCATCAAAGAGGAGCTCGGAGATACTTCGCTCTGAAGACGCTGAGATATTGATTCAATTACCCGGCTCTTTTGTCCTCTTCTTTTTTTCCCAAGGATTAACATGGAAATTATTTTCAATTATCAAAGAACACAAAGTGCTCAGAAGTGGAGCTGACGACCGCAATTATCTGTGTATTACGGAGAGCAGGGAAAACTGCAACCAATGTCCCAAATTAGATCATTGGTGGTCACATGATAGAGGGTTCCAGATATATCCTGAGTGCGTTAGAGGGCCAGGGTAAGGACTGGGCATAGAGTCATATCTATAGAGTTGTATTGAGGATCCATATTCGCACAGTGGCCATATATTGTCTCAGCTGTTCTCAGGTCATGTTACATACAGAAGCCACCATAGGTCTCCCCTAGAGGGGCCCGACACATTTACTACACCTCAGGATATCTACCATTCCACACCAATGTTCTCTAAGGTTTATCTTCTCTTGTAAAAGAATATAGCCATCAGAATTCAAACAGATTAGGGGCTGTTCTCACAATGTCTGTGATATCTGATGGGGCATCGTGAAAAATATATCCCGACTGATACCATGACATAGCTGTTGTCACCCCAAAGTGATCACTGGAGCAGAGATAGTTCTATGTGGAGTGCGTATGATCTATTTCCTGGTGGTTTACCACACTTCTGTGTCTGGTGCAGAAACCATACACGTTTCCTAAATATGGTCAATTAGGACTATGTTTGTCCTATAGAAGTCAACGGCCCCATTATGGTTCCTGCCGCAGTATCCATCAGGATAAATTTTTACAGTGCGATGACAGAAATCACAAACTGGGACCGACTGTATGTGGAAGGTGCCATACAGGTACTCAGAGGTGTAGTAAGGGGGAAGTTGGGACAAGTTGTGGTCGGGAGAGGTCATCATGGTGGAGTTGGATGAAAAAGGAAAGAGAACGACTTTCATCAGAGAAGAGAACAACTCATCAGAAATGAGAACAACTCATCAGAGCAGAGAACAACTCATGAGAGAAGACGTCATTTGTGAGTCCCTGGATGACAGGGGTTACTTTGCTTCTGTGTTGAATTGGTAATGTATTCACTGTCATGTAATTCAACAAGAGCTGGGGACTGACCACTATGGTCTATATATGGTGGTATTGTAGATTAAATTGGCACTTGTATAGTGGCAACGTATACTTGTCCCTGATTTTAAAAATGACTGTACACCCGAAATCTAAGCCTGTGATTAGGGGCTTTCACTTTTACTTTCTTGCTTGCGTTTATAGTGTTTTTTATTTTAGAGAGTGGTGAGGTGAAAACTTGGAGGTGGAAATTGTATGTGGGCTGGTGGAGGGAACAGATATTGTATGTGGACTAGTGGATGGAGCAGATATTATGTGTATTGTATGTGGCTGGTGGGGAGCAGATATTGTATGTGGGCTGGTGGGCGGGATCGGAAATTGTATGTGGGCTGGTGGGGAGAGCAGATATTGTATGTGGGCTGATTGGGAGAGCAGATATTGTATGTGGGCTGGTGGGGGAGCAGATATTGTATGTGGGCTGGTGGGGGGAGCAGATATTGTATGTGGGCTGGTGGGGGGTGGATATTGTATGTGGGCTGGTGGGGGGTGGATATTGTATGTGGGCTGGTGGAGGGTGGATATTGTATGTGGACTGGTGGAGGGAGCAGATATTGTATGTGGGCTGTTGGGGAGTGGATATTGTATGTGGGCTGCTGGGGGGTAGATATTGGATGTGGGCTGGTGGGTGGTGGATATTGGATGTGGGCTGGTCAGGGGAGCAGACATTGTATGTGGGCTGGTGAAGGGAGCATATATTGTTTGTGGGTTGGTGGGGGGAGCGGATATTGTATCAGGTCTGGTGGGGGAGCGAATGTTGTATGTGGATTGGTGAAGTGGCAGAAATTGTATATGGACTGTTTAGGGGAGCAGATATTGTATGGGGGCTGGTGGCGGTTAGTGCCAAGGCTCATACACTTATCCTGCAAATATAAAACCTTCACACAGCTCTATAGATAGAAAAGTTAAAAGTAGGTAAGAATAGTAACATAAAAACATGACTTTTATTAAAGTGACTCTACTGATTTAAGTGCAAGGAGGGATCTGTAAAAAGAGGTGTGATGTGAAAAGTGGCCTGTTAAACAGTATGGTCTGTTAAACAGAGCAGCAAGCTTAGCAACAGCCCCAGCAGACAAACGTTTTAGCTATAAGGCTATGTTCACACGGCTTAACTGCGGGACGTAATTACGCCATGTGGCCGTGGGCGGTAGCGGGGGAGGAAGCGGGGGGCCGGCACTTCGCCAGCCCATAGACTTGCATTACCAGCGGAGCGTATACGCCGCTAGTGATTCACATGTCAATTATCTCCCCGCCCGGCGGATACGCAGAGCAGGGAGAGGAGGCGTAATCCACAGTTCTCATAGAGAACTATGGATTACCGTAATGACTGGGACGTTTTCAGTCCGTAATTTGCGCACTTTGGCACGTAATTACAGACCGAAAAACGGCCCATTTTAAGCCGTGTGAACATGGCCTAATACAGTCATTCAACAGCACTCCCAGAGATTTTTAGCAATGCAATTTAATTCGTTTTATATGATATCCAAGCTCCAGTCAGGTGAATTATTTTGGTGACATATTAGGCAATAAACGGCCACTGCTCGGCTCCTGATCTATTCCGGCTGCGCCCGTCTACATACGATTCCTACATTTACTTTTGTGACATATATGATTAAGGTTGTTATGATCAAAACGTCAATTGCCTAATATGTCACCAAAATGATTCACCTGACTAGAGCTTGGATTGTAATAAAATTAAATTGCATTGCTAAAAGTCTCTGGGAGTGCTGTTGAATGACTGTATTGTTGACTTTGAATTGATCAACTAGCACCCCTCACTTGTGATATACTTTTGAGTGCTGTTCCTATATATACATTTCTAATAGTTTTAGCTATGTCATGGAGCAGGCTTAACACTTCTTCACACACAAAGGCAATTCCATCTTGATGGTTGCAGTTCTCATATTACAGGTTAGTGGTTGCCTTCACATTTGGTGAACAATCCTGGAAGTACAACTGTAAGAAGAATAGAGGAATAATAAGCAGTGTAGAATCTGCCCCAGGACCCTCCGGATCTACTATAGAGACCAGAGTCAACAGAACCATCCATTAGAGATGGCTCTCTTCTCTCTTGCATCGGGAGACTTTCATGTCTATACTGATATGAACCCTACTTGCCTAACTTGTTAGCACTTGGCCAGCTCTGGTGTAGCAATGGGGAGAGAGGGAACTCTTACCTACTCTTTTAGAGCTCTGGAAGTTTTGGCAAGTCTCTGTGTGCCGTACATAAATGCTGCTCAGATGATGCTAGCTCAGAGGTCTTGCCCATACTCTCGGCAGCAGGAGTTGGCTGCAGTGTATGGCTGCAATGTATCACACTACAATGGCCAGGATCCAGTATTTAACACACTAATCTGTGTGGTAAGTAATGTCTGTGGCATCTATGTAGTCAACAGAAGGTAGAGGTTCCCTTTGTCATCCAGGGGCAACCCTGCCACCAGTGTCAGACTTTGATGCCTGGTTACAGGGGTGAAATTGACCATGTTCCCCATATAATCATAGGTTTCCTCAATAATTTCTGTTGACTGTTTGGCTACTTTGGCCACTCCTGGCCAGAAGGCACCAGGGCATGGCATTTGGACTCCTGATGCTTTACCTGACTCTGTTCTATTGATATCAGCCCCTTTGGTTGTCATTTGCCATCTGCCTACGGCCTTGTACACTAGATCCACTGCAAAAGCCAACCTGGGGTGAATGATGGACTTGCACTAGGAGGTGACCCTGTTGCCAACTTGTGATGAACGTAGTGATGGACGTTAACATCTGTTCAGATCCTTTCTTGTTTTTCTTCCTCTTGTCTTTGCCTGAAGTGTCCTCAAGGCCCGAGTCATTACAAGAGGACAAATGTTGGAGGTTTGTAGGTATCTCTAGAAGTCTGATCTTGGCCAACAACTGAACATGGCCAACCCCCCTTCTGCAGATTAGTGAGCCACCTATACAAAACCATGTGGACCACTGTAGAATAGTGCACTGGGTGCCCTGGTTTCCCATTTGGAGGTCCTCAATTTTATCATTCAGGTGCTTTGTCACCTCTTGAATTGACTGAAACCTATTGATAATAACATTTGCCCAAGTTCTTGCTTTCCTCAGCTTGTTGCAGAGCTTTTGAATGTCTTAGTCTCTTATCGGTGCTGAAAAACTTTTTGGGGTCTACAGTCTGCAAAGGCTTCTTACTCAGTCTTTAGCTGGTCTTACAGGTCAGATAAAAGACAGCCAAAGTCAACCAACAATCTTGTGTATGGGGTCCCCAACCTGCTCTGTCAACAAATGTCAGGAAGAACTCAGGAATATACATGCCACATTTAAGGCAACTGACGAAAAGGACCTCATAAAGTCCGCAAACTTTATTAGACTGGGGTGTCTGAGATCAACAGTGGAGTTAATTCCTTGGAACCCAATAGTGGAGTTTGCTCTACTAGCACTAAAAAAACAATCAAAAGGAACATAGGAATTATTAGAAAAGTATTTCTGGTACTTTAGATATATAAAAAATTTGAGGTTTTTAGTTCAAAACTGTAATAAGCCCATCTGCCATCGGCAAGGCAACCTCAATACAGGTGGCTTTATGTTACCTCTCTTGGTGTCTGTTCAGACCTCCACATTTCAGGGAGAGAAGATTCCAGCTACAAGCTACTCTGCATTGATTTAAAAACCTGTGCAGAGGGGAAAAGTGCAAAAGCCAAAGTGGGGCAGCCACTCCCCCATGCAAACAGTCTAAAAAAATAATGTTTGGTCTGCACATCCAAAAATGTTAAAAAAAAATAATAATAATAATAGGTGCATGCTGGTGTGGCAGCAAAATACAAACATAATCCAATATCAGCACTCTACTAGCACTAAAAAGCAATCAAAAGGAACATAGGAACTATTGGAAAAGCATTTCTGATACATGAAAATTTGAGGTTCTTAGCGTACATTTTTGATCAAAACTGTAATAAGCCCACCTGCCATTGACAATGTGGAGATCTGAACAGGCACATATAGAGTAGGTTCCCATCTGTATTGAGGTCGGTTGAGGTGGGCTTACTACAGTTTTGATAAAAAATGTGCACTAAGAACCTCAGATTTTCATGTATAAAGTAGCAGAAATGCTTTTCCAATAATTCCTATGTTCCCTTTGATTGTTTTTTTAGTGCTAGTAGTGTGTTGCTGATATTGGATTGTGTTTGTATTTTACTTTCACACCAGTGTGCACTTATGCTCATTTTTTCCATGATGTGCAGACCAAACATTGTTTTTTTAGACTTGCATGCTGGTCATCACCATGGGTGAGCTCGCCAGGGGTAGCGACCTTGCAGATAAGTCCAAGCCTCTTTGAGCGGGTTGAAGGTTAAGACCACGGGGCTTCTTAGACTCTGCTCTTTAACAAGGCCTAACTCCAAACCCATCCATTCCTGCCTCGTGACAGTCTTCTACAACATAAACACATTTTTGTTCCTTTCGTTCCCACCATCTGTTTGGCCTTGCCCACTTCAAAGCAGTGTCAATGGAAACATCCAGAGGATCTCAGTCTGAATGTGGCTAACAATGGACGATATGAAGGTCTGCGTTAAAGCAGCAGGACATGAGTTTATTGATCTTGCAGGAGACAGGGACCTGTCCACTTGTGATAATGACAAAGACACGGTTGGACATAAGTTGCATTGAATTCCAGTCAAAACCAAACTGAACCCAAATCCAAGATGGTTCCATGAGATTTGCTCCTCTGCAGATGCCCAGTTAAGTTACTGCTTTAAATTCCCTGGATTTGATTCCTGTTTACATTGGAGAACCTTGTGTTTTATGCTTTTACATTAAAGTGAAGTGTTTTCGTGTAAGTTCATTATGTCTGGAGAAATACATTACTTTCATGCGTGGGAGCGATTGCCGGCGGTGTAATATATCTGAGGATTTCTGTTTCGAAGCAATCAGAAAGCTTTTACTGACATCCCAGACAGGAGACACGTGCGCACAGTGAGACGGGATCCTGCCGGAATCATCAACGTTGGATATTTGGCCTCCGAGTGTCGCTGATTAATGGAAATGAAACACAAAGGATATTTGATTAGCGCAGATTACAACGAAGAAACCACAAGCCTTGCACACATTCACTACAGCTCCTACAATATCTATTCCTTCACATAATATACCAGCATCCTTCATAAAGAATACAAGCCGAGGGCCCTAAGGAAATTAGAGGGCCCCAAGGCACCAAAATTAAAGGGGTTGTCTCACTACATTGATTCATCTTACCTCAGTCCTGTTTTCTTGGTTTCACTCTGAAGCCAGGGGCATGTTTACTGACTTCTACTAGGCTGCAGTAGAAGCCAGATCTGTAGCTATAGCAACCAGTGCTGGCAGCCTATCAGAAGAGACTGAACAGAGACTGAACAGGTCTGTAGCTATAGCGACCAGCGCTGGCAGCCTATCATGAAAGATTGAACAGGTCTGTAGCTATAGCAACCAGTGCTGGCAGCCTATCAGGAAAGATTGAACAGGTCTGTAGCTATAGTGACCTGAGGAGCTGATGCAGCCCATACAAGAGGGGATATCTAGGAATAGGTAGGACACTGTTAATGGTCATATATTGCAAAGTGACTTATTTTTGCAAGATCTTTAACATAAAAAGCAGCAATCCTTGTAGTGAGACAACCCCTTTAAGCTAAAAAAGTCATGTATGGACCTGCAGTATGTAGCTATCATGAGCAATGGTTGATTGTAGTTGTGCTTTGGATTTGGGTCTAAGTCGAATTTGAGTGCTTCGGATCTAGTCATCCCGCGTTGATTTTTGGTAATTTCTGTGGCCCTGTTTAGTTCGACAAAGGTTCAAACAAACTTGTGAAAGAATTTGGGCTTACGGTGTCTCAAGCCTGAATTTTTTTCTCTAACCCAATCGCGATCGCTAACCATAACTCTAAGCTTAAATTGAGACTAGGAATGTTTAAGAGGTTAAGAGAGTACTCCCATTATAAATATAGATGGCATATGCATAGGATATGCCATCAATGTATAATAGGTGTTACGGGTAGTGTTGCAGTTCGCATGTTGGGCCTTGGGCGCAACTGTGTCCCTTCTCCCAGCACGGGTGGCGCCGTAGTTCACATTTTGGGCTGCGGGCGCGCATGTTCTGCCAGCAGGTAATAACCTAGCCGCACTACTGCTCCTCCGCGCTTCTCTGCCAGCCGGTGTGCGCGCCCATGTCTCCTAAGGTGCGTGCGCCACCACTCTGGGATATATAGGGCCAGCGTGCTGGTAATTGGCTAGTTGCTGGCCGCTGACTATATATTCTGGGCTACTCCCTCACTTCCCTGCCGGATCTTCAGTGCTCTAAGCCTTAGGCTATTTTCACACGGCTTAAAATGGGACATATCCCGCCCCGTATTTCGCGCCGTACTGCGCTAAATACGGGGCGAGATCCGTCCCAGTCATTATGGTAATCCACAGTTCTCATAGAGAACTATGGATTCCGTCTCCTCTCCCCGCTTGCAAAAAACAGCGAGCGGGGAGAGAAGTGACATGGCAATTATTCACGGTGTATACGTGCCAAGAATAATGAATGTCTATGGGGCCGGCGGGCCCCATACACACGGCGTAATTGCGGGGCAAAATATGTTCCGCAATTACTGCCGTGTGAACATAGCCTTAGAGAAAGCATTCCAGATTGTATTATTTTTTCTACAGTCCCTTTGCTAATTTTTCCAACTACAAATTTTTGCCGCCTGTCCTGACCTTCCTACCTGACCCTGAATATGAATTAGCCTAACAATTCTGTACCTTGCCTCCCTCAGCCCCACTGCAGGCAAGTAGTGACCTGGGGGTTCGCTTGCCGCAGCAAGTCCAACTCGCTTTGTGGCGGGCTCTGGTGAAAACCAGCGGCCCCTTAGACTCCGCTCCCTGGTGCGGCTTATACCATCACCTGCAGTGGTACTGCGGATCCACTACTCCAGCCGTTTCAATAGGTTTGCATCTCACCTCTGGCACCTCAAGAATAACTTATTTTCTCCAAACCTATCTGATCCCTAACCAAAACTGTAAGTCTTAGCTTAAAGGAGTTGTCTCACCGTGCTATCTCACAGAGCTATAAATGGTATTGCCAAGCTGGCATAATCCACATTTAAATAATTTTACTCAGATAGTACAACTACCCATACCAGCATAAAGAATAAAAATCATTTTTTTTTAAAAAATATACTGTGAGGAAAATTCACTCAAAAAATGAGTTATCTCTCCAACTTCATCTAGTCAGATCTCACAGATGGCCCCCAACCCCCAGGAAAGCTCAATTTACACGTTAATCAGCACAGCCAAGACCCATTGTAAATGTTCTTCTATAGGAAGTTAGCACAGCGGGAGAGGTGGACACCTCAAAAGAACCCTAATTTCCATTCATTAGCACTGTAGACCCATGTGCACTCTCCAACCCCAAGAACAAAGACTTAAATGGAACCAACCCAGCCGCCACGGCTCCGATATTTCATATAGATTTATAAGCGATCCGTTCATAACTGGTCTTTAGCTATTTCATATCTTAAAATATGGAACTCCCCGCACACATAGCCACCAATCCCATGCTTGCACAAGGCAGGGGGACCAAGAAATCCAGAACTGGACTTAGGGAGTCCATAGGATAGGGGTGTCCGATATCCGGGCGTAGTGTAGGTCCAGCCAGTTCTGATGATGCCACCGGCTCGGTTCTGTGCCAATGTCCTGCTGCGGTATGGTCTATTTTTGTGTTTCTGTCAGAAACTGCATGACCAGAGTGGGAGGAGTTCATAGACCGTCCAAGGGGTGTGTGGGGGCGTGAAGTGGGCTGCCACATGGGCTGTCCCCTCATAGATATAAGCAGGGGTCCGGGTGGGCTCAACCGTTGATCCAGGAGGGGGGGGACCTAAGAGCATTTCCAGGAGCATCCACACAGAGCAGCCAGGCCACATAAGCCCCCCCCCCCCATGTGGGCCGCAAACCAAAATGTAACTGGACACATTTAACTGCATTTGTCTGTAACCCATACTTATACTTGCACCTCTAACTCTCATCTGTATATTATTATCCTTTTGAATATATTTGTCTAGTGTGCCCTCCAAGGCTAATTAAATCTATAAACTTTAATCTGAGTTAGTCTGTCTTGATCATCGGCCTCACACGCCTAGCACTCGGTCTATAATATATAGCTACCCCAAGGCGGGTTTCGGGCCTTGTTATAAGTCGGTAACGGACCGGTCTTATAACTAAACTAGAAACTGGTGGCAGCCGTTCAGGATTCTAGACGAGTAGGGTGTTCTCTCGTCCTCCCTGGTTCTCCCTGTGCCCGTGTGGACAGGGGTTAACAGTGGAAAAGTATCTGGCTGACCTTGTGCACCCCTAGGGGGCAGCGCAACGTCACGATACACCCCAAGTCAGGCTGTCGACCCTCTAGTGGGCCGGCGGGCGGGTTTTTTCCTGACATATACGAATTAAAATCAAAGCTCAAAGTTCAACCATTCAGAGGAAGGTGGTAAAACAGTAAGACATATAATGGGGAATCAAAACATAACAACAGATAGTTTGTCTGTAAAAAGCAATCCACACCAATAAACTCAGCCAATGAGATTTAGTTCCACAAGCATATACAGATAAAGGGCGAGTACATAAGCTCACAAGTAACTAAATCATATCTATAATTTACTATTAGTAAATAAGATAATAAGATATTTTACAACAATGAAGCGTAAATGTACCAAGCCCTAAATCAAAGGAATCCCCAACAATGTAACTACCAGAATTATGATATGGATCTCCTTACCCCTTATTCCCACTGTTAACACCACCTCTGGGGGATAAGTCCTTAATCTCCTGAACAAAGCAAAATCAGAACAGCAATGTATTTGATAATAGTCTTCATTGAACTTTCCCTACATGTTAAAAGCCAATCACTGAGGTGAGAAAACCTCTTTGAGTTGAGGTTAGGGTTGTTTAATGGGTTTGAAAGGTTAAAAGGGTATTCCCACCATGTGTGATAGGAATGGGTACCACATTTGGAGCCCACACTTATGTTGAGACTGAGCCCCAAAACCTCTCTGATTTGCAAGGAGAGATGATCGGAACTCTCGTAATGTTTCAAAGGGAATGTTCGGACCACCAGTGCGTTTAAAACGGAGAGGTGTCAGGGCTTGTTCTTGAGCTGGGACCCACAAGGATGCATGGAGGAGAGAAAGGGGTGTGTTTTGAAGAGGGGAATGGGTATTGTTGAATCTCTGGTGGCCAATTGGTGAGCACCTGAATAGGTTGTGTACCTAAGACCATATCAAAGGAAATGAGCTAGACCACATGGGACCGGACCTCTATCCCCTGTTGAAGCCAGTTAGCTGTTGAAACATGTTGGGGAGGTCAGGCATGACATTTTAATTTGTGATTTTCTACCTCTTTTTTGTGTTACCCGCTGCAGAGGGTCTCACAAGGAAACCTTATATGCTTCATGCCCATCAGATTAGGGATGATTGCCCAAGTAAGATGTTTTGGATTCCTTTTTGCAGTTAGCAAATCACTGTATATATATAGGGTTTCCCTGCTGATATAATAGGTGGTGTTCTACCAGATTTAATAATAGATAAGTAGTTATTCCTTCACAATTAGAAAGGGATAAATTTATGAGACAAATTGAGAGGTTAGAAATCAGGTTTTTAAAAAGTGTGTTATAGAGGTTAAGTGTTATACATAATAAAAGTTACGTTTTAGTGTTTTACAGATAGAGAACTGATAGAGTTTAAGTTTGCCTATGGCAAAATAGTAAATATAGTTATTAAAAGTCACTCTTTGTTCTCTTACTAGATTCCCATATTTTTGAGACTACGGGACCCACCACTATGACATAATGATGGTCTTATCCTATCCAAATGTCATTAATGTGTACGGTGAGAGCACCCCATTTAACCCTTACACACCAGTAACTAAAACCTTAACCCTATCCCAAACCTTGGCTTAGGGTCACTGTTATAATAAATTTTTAGGAGGTTTACCCCAAAAACCCATTCAAGATGCAATGCTAGACACAAATATCACAGGCGATGTGTTCCAGAGCGTTATTGTACAAGTGAAGCTCAGCTCCTGAGTAATATCGGATAATAATTTAGAGAAACTGTTATTTATTTCCGTGCCCCTCGGTGCCCCCATCACCAGAAGTTCAGCTGCCGTGTGATGAAAAATATATTTCCCCACAGACAATGTGAAACCAAAGACAGAACAGACAGTGAGTGCACAGGACGCGGCGGAGAGAGAACGCGCGGCTACTGCCGGTACATCTCCTAATAACCAAAAGCTTCTGCTTCTCCCCAAAGACAAGATATAATGGAATAAATCTCAATAACTCAAATATCCCGACTGCTACAAACTGTATATAGAATATTTATTACCCCCAATAGTCGTATCACAGCAATTATAACCGAGAAGTAGTAGGTTTAGCTGTATAATATAGTAACACAAGAGAAAGGAACGGTAGAGCGGCATGGCGGGTTACAGATGAGTCACATTATTATGACCATTTCCTACTTCCAACATCGGTAGCTCATGAAGGAAGCCCTGTGCGGTGCGCTGGCTTAGCGGGTATATAAGGTGTGACAGGCTGTCTGCACACAGCACTCATAGCAGTCATGAATAAAAGGGACGATTTATCAGTTTTAAGATGATTATTGGCTTTTGGATGAAGGGTGGCAAGATTTCTGACACAGCACAGATTGTGATCTGTTGGGGGCTGATGTCGATGCACCTCTGCTAACTCTACTGTGTATGGGGCCCCGGAGCAGACAGATGTCACTGCACCTCTGCTAAATCTACTGTGTATGGGGCCCCGGAACAGACGGATGTTACTGCACCTCTGCTAACCTTACTGTGTATGGGGCCCTGGAGAAGACGGATGTCACTGGACCTCTGCTAATCCTACTGTGTATGGGGCCCCGGAGCAGAAAGATGTCACTGCACCTCTGCTAACCCTACTGTGTATGGGGCCCCGGAGAAGACGGATGTCACTGCACCTACAGTGTATGGAGCCCCGGAGCAGATGGATGTCACTGCACCTCTGCTAACCCTACTGTGTATCGGGCCCCGGCGCAGACGGATGTCACTGCACCTCTACTAACCCTACTGTGTATGGGGCCCTGGAGCAGATGGATGTCACTGCACCTCTGCTAACCCTACGGTGTATACGGGCCCTGGCGCAGATGGATGTCTCTGCACCTCTGCTATCCCTACTGTGTATGGGGCCCGGGAGCAGACGGATGTTACTGCACCTCTGCTATCCCTACTGTGTATAAGGGCCCTGGAGCAGATGGATGTCACTGCACCTCTGCTATCCCTACTGTGTATGGGGCCCTGGAGCAGACGGATGTTACTGCACCTTTGCTAACCCTACTGTGTATAAGGGCCCTGGAGCAGACGGATTTCACTGCACCTTTGCTAACCCTGCTGTGTATGGGCCCCGGAGCAGACGGATGTCACTGCACCTCTGCTAACCCTACTGTGTATGGAGCCTCGAAGCAGACGGATGTTACTGCACCTTTGCTAACCCTGCTGTGTATGGGGCCCCGGAGCAGACGGATGTCACTGCACCTCTGCTAATCCTACTGTGTATGGGGCCCTGAAGCAGACGGATGTCACTGCACCTCTGCTAACCCTACTGTGTATGGGCCCCAGAGCAGATGGATGTCACTGCACCTCTGCTAACCCTACTGTGTATGGAGCCCCGGAGCAGACGGATGTCACTGCACCTCTGCTAACCCTACTGTGTATGGGGCCCCAGAGCAGATGGATGTCACTGCACCTCTGCTAACCCTACTGTGTATCGGGCCCCGACGCAGACCAATGTCACTGCACCTCTGCTAACCTTAGTGTGTATGGACCCCGGAGCAGACGAATGCCACTGCACCTCTACTAACCCTACTGTGTATGGGCCCCAGAGCAGACGAATGTCACTGCACCTCTGTTAACCCTACTGTGTATGGGCCCCGGAGCAGACGAATGTCACTGCACCTCTGCTAACCCTACTGTGTATGGGGCCCCAGAGCAGACGGATGTCACTGCACCTCTGCTAACCCTACTGTGTATGGGGCCCCAGAGCAGACGGATGTCACTGCACCTCTACTAACCCTACTGTGTATGGGGCCCCAGAGCAGATGGATGTCACTGCACCTCTACTAACCCTACTGTGTATGGGGCCCTGGAGCAGATGGATGTCACTGCACCTCTGCTAACCCTACTGTGTATGGGGCCCCGGAGCAGACAGATGTCATTGCACCTCTGCTAACTCTACTGTTTGGAGCTTCGGAGCAGACGGATGTTACTGCACCTTTGCTAACACTTCTTTGTATGGGGCCCTGGAGAAAATGGATTTCCCTGCACCTCTGCTAACCCTACTACATTGGCAGAAAAGACTTCCATTTTCCCAGCAGTATCAGAATTGGACTCAACTGATGGGCAAAGGGTTGTGTTCTCCGATGAGTTATGTTTTATGCTTTATTAGACAGAAAGACGTTGGCATATCAGGTGTGAAACATCAGAAATCAAACACCCTGCAACCACTGCAGGAAGAACTGAAGCTGGTGGTGGCAGTGTTATGGTCTGGGAGATATTTTCTGGGCATTCTCTGGGCCTCTCATAGATGTGAAAGGTGCTGTGACCTGATTTGGGTATGAATCCCTCCTTGCAGATCACGTACAACCATTCATGTTCATTGTCTCCCTGGAGCGGATGAAATCTTCCAGCAAGACAATGCGACGTCACCCGGCTAGATATGTCCGACATTGGTCTAAAGAGCAGGACCAAGACTTCCCAGTACTACCCTGGCCCCTAATTCCCCAGACCCCAATTGAGCCTGTGTGGGGGCCCCTGGATGGCGGTGTTTCCTCTATGGACCGTCTATGAACTGCTTCCACTTAAGGACAGAGCTCTTGTCTCAGGACAATATCTGTTTCTACCTATATACACTGCTGTTGCAGGGCACAGTGGAGTGAGTTTGGATGAGACAGTGTCCTTCTACCTCCATGCCACCCTTTGGTATTGTCCACATCACACTTTTTAAATTTCTTTACAGCACTTCAATGTGGGCTCTGACTGTGAAAGAAGCAGGAGCCACTCTTTGATATACTAGTGAGTTGGTGGCGGGGGAACATATTCCTGCAACCCTGGCTGGTGAGTGTGGACCACAGTGTCCTCTACAGTATAATCAAATGCCTTAGTGTTCCATGTGGTCATCCAAACACATGGTGGCCATATATTAATTGCAGAACAAACACAGGACACACTAAAGCATATGTATACATATATATCAAGGGATAGGAAGCAAGTAAATAAACAGGTCTTATAGCTGATGTGTTGAAAGCAGGAAAATGGACAAGCATAAGGTCCAAAGAAGAATACAAGGTAATGGGCACCCAAAGCTCAGGGATATGTGGAGGAGTAAGGCCATGTTCACATGGCTTAAAATGGGCCGTATTTCGGTTCGTAATTACGCGCCGGAGTGCGCAAATTACGGGCTGAAAACGGCCCAGTCATTACGGTAATCCACAGTTCTCATAGAGAACTATGGATTACGTCTCCTCTCCCTGCTCAGCGAATATGCCGAGGGGGGAGATAATTGACAGGTCACTTTCTAGCGGCGTATACGCGCCGCTAGCAATGATTGTCTATGGGCCGGCGAGGTGCCGGCCCCCCGCTCCCTCCCCCGATCCCGCCCCGGCCACACGGCGTAACTGGGGGGCGTAATTACGCCCCGCAGTTAACCCGTGTGGACATAGCCTAAAAGCTAGCCAGTCTGGGCCAGATTAATTGGGCCTTATTTATAAAAACTGTGTAGCAGTAAGACTTTCTTTGTTGCCAATAGAAACCAATCGGAGATCATAGCAACCAATCAGAGTTCAAGCTATCCAATCAGTGCTCATAGCAACCAATCAGAGCTCATAGCAACCAATCAGAGCTCATAGAGACCAATCAGAACTCATAGCGACTAATCAAAGCTCATAGCAACCAATCAAAGCTCATAGCAACCAATCAGCACCCATAGCAACCAATCAGAGCTCAGCTTTTATCTTTCCAGAAATGAAAGCTGAGCTCTGATTGGTTGCTATCAGCTCTGATTAGTTGCTATGGGCTCTGATTGGTTGCTATGGGATCTGATTAGTTGCTATGGGCTCTGATTGGTTGCTGTGAGCTGTGATTAGTTGCTATGAGCTCTGATTGATTAATATGGGTTCTGATTGGTTTCTATGGGCTCTGATTGGTTGCTATGAGCTCTGATTGGTTGATATGGGATCTGATTGGTTGCTATGAGCTCTTATTTGTTGCTAGGGGCAACACAGACAGTCTTACACTAAGGGCATGTTCACACGGCTTATTTGGACGAGGTTTTTGGAGCGTTTCCCTGCCTTAAACCTCGTCCAAAACGCTTCCAAAACGCCCCCAGTTTATTTCATTGATTCCTATGTAAAACCTCGTTGTACTTCACACACGACGAGATTTTTACACACTTCTTGGTTTTCGTCCTGGCTATTAATTTGTATGGGTGAAAACCCCATCGAAAATCTGATCCAAAACCTCGCCGAGAAACGGCTCTAAAACCTCTTCTGAAGAAGCATGTTTCAGGCAAGGTTTTGATGTGGTTTTAGGCGAGGAAACGCTCCGAAAACTTCATCCAAAACCTCGTCCAAATAAGCCGTGTGAACATGCCCTTAGACAGTTTTTATAAATGAGGCCCATTGAGTGCAAATTACTGGCTATTAGAAAATGGTGACAAGACACATAGGACATTCCTGCTTCCTGTGTAAGGGACAGGGGCGTAGCTATAGGGGGTGCAGAGGTAGCAGTCGCTACCGGGCCCTGTAGCCTGAGGGGGCCCAAAAGCCCTTCTGCCACATAAGAAGACAACAATATTGTGAATGGTCCATGGTAACTGGGGTCCCCATTTCACTTTTTGCACTATGGCCCAACAGTTTAAAGTTACGCCTCTGGTAAGGGACCTAGAAGCAACAAACTCCTTGGAAAGCCCATGCTCACCTCTGTCCAGCATGGAAAATATTAAGAATGGGCATGTGAGCATCAGAACTCGAAAAAAGCTCCTTGCATGATAAATCACATTTTTCATCTTTGGGCCCGTCAGATCCTTTTAAACCCTGGGGGGGGAAAAAAATTGGTACAGGGTGCATTATGGGAAAAAAGACAAGAGGGTAGGGGGCATGTGATAGAAAATGTTCCCTAAAGGGCCCTTTACTTCAGACTTATGGACAGCCGGGTGTGTGTTCATCACTTACTTGGGAAAGAGTTTGGTGCCAGAAAAAAACAATGGGAAGAAGAAAACAATGGGGGGGAACAGGGGTAAAGGGCCCAAATTTTCTGTTTTGGGGAAATCTACTTTCATGGGGTCATTTAAGCTGGGAAGAAAATTGGCCGGGATGTACTAGGGGAAAAGGAGACAATATGGGGGAAGACAGTTGATGTGGCCAATGTTCTGGGGGGAAAGGCCCCAACCCCATGGGGGACTTAGCGGGGGAAGAGAATGGTGCCAGAAAATGCATTAGGGGAAAGGAGACAAGATGGGGGAGCCCGGGGTTGTGGGCCCAAATTTTTCTGCTGGAGGCCCTTTGGCACCATGTGGTCACTTAGCTGGGGAAGAGATGGTGCCAGGATGCACTATGGGAAGGAGACAAGATGGTGGAGACAGTGTGATGGGCAATGTTCTGCTGGGGACCCTGCATTTTGGGGAACGGCGGGTTGTTTGGGGCATGTTTTTAACCGGGGAAAAGAAAAATGGGAGCAGGTTTCACTAGGGGAAAGGAGACAGATGGGGGGGCCAGTGGGAGGGGCAATGTTCTGGGGAAGTCCTGGCACATTTAGATGTTACGGGAAATACAAGCACCAACTTTAAAAAATTTTTCCAGGGGGGGGGGGGGGGGGGCTTTTTCCTGAAACTGCAGGACGTGTGAAGCAGTATTTCCGGGGGGGAAGACCCCCACAAAACTGCCCAACTCCCCTTTGGTTTGCTCCATTTCCCTTTTTAAACCCTTGGGGTGTCCTAACTTTCCAAAAGACCCGGGGCCTGACCCCCCCGGGCGACGAGGGATAAACCCCACCCCTGTACGGCCCTGTATTTCCCGGTCACGCCCCACTTTTTGCGGAGGCGCCATCTTGAAAAGGGGAAAAACGCGACCCTGAAAAGGGAGCAGCACCCTGAAACACATTTCCCACTCACCCCCGGCCACATCAAAGGGGCAAAGGGGCCCGGAAAAAAAACCCCCCGGAGGTGGAGCCCTTTCCCAACCCCCCATGGGGGGAATATGCCGACTGACCGCGCGACTTGCGAGACGTGGTCTCGGCATTTCCCATTTTGGGATAAGGGGCCTCCCCTCCCACCTCCCCTCCCCGGCCCCCCCTGGGGCACCGCTCACCCAGAGTCACCGCGCATTAGATCTCCAGGAGATCATCCTTTTACCTTTCGTGTCCTACCTTGGTGTACCCCGAGGCCCAAATTCCCCGACGGCAGACCCGCTGTCTGCACTCCGTTGGCGCGCAGCCCCCCGGGTCCCCCCCGGGGGGAAACCCCGCAAAAAAAACACTGCCCCAAACCTTAAAGGGGGAATCGTCAGCCCCTGGTGGCCAAAATACCCCTTCCTAACAGCAGCTCCAAGAGGACGGAGCTGAAAGCAATTGCTCTCCCATAGGTCCGTAGCCCCCGGCGCCGCAGCAAAGCAGAGTGGTAAGGGGGATAGTGCTGCACCACTCCACAACCCTAATTCTAGGGCATAACAAAAAAAAAACCTGGAACCCCCCCACAAACCCTTTTACCCCCCATCTTACAGAGGGACTGCTGAGAGCAGTTCCCAGAGGACACAGCCGCAGGCAACTGCTCTCCTAAAAGACCCGGGAATCCCCAAACCTCGCTTTGAAGTAGAACGGAAGTAAACCCATTGCCTTGTCAACCCCCAAGCCCAAATTATAAAAAAAAAAGCCACAAAGCTGAGTACTACCGATCCAAAGCACTCTGCCCCCTCCAGAGTGGGACTTTACTACCTCTTGCACTCTCTAGTGCACAACTGTTTAATCATTCCTTCAACACATCTTCTCCCCACCCCAACTCAGCCTGCGCTATTGGCTATCAATAAAGGCCTGGCCTATAACCAACTGACCCACAACACACAGAAAGTCCAGCTCATTCGCTCTTTAACATTCTGATCTAATTAACAAAATCTGTTTTAATTACACCCCCAGTTTCCCAAAAGTGTTTTAACTACTGAAAACCCCATTTGGGGTTCTTAAACGAAACTAGCACTGGGGTGCACTCCGGTAGACCCCCTCCCCCAAAGAGTAAAAAGGGTCCGGTGAAAGTTAAAGTACACCTACTACTTTCAATGGGGGGCAATTCAAAGAAAGGGTTTAAAAAACCCCAAACCCCCATTTAAACAAACCCCGAATTTTTTCAGACCCCACTCCCCCTTCACAAAACAGACGCGACGTTCTCCCCCCCCGCTTTCTAAAAGCCCTTCCAAAACAAGAATTTTGTAGAAAGGGATCATCAACTTTCAAAACCAGATTCCTCTCGCCTCAAAAGCAAACCCGCAAAACGTTTTTTCCCTCTTCTTTCGGGGAAACCCTCCAAACGGTTTTTAAAGGGCAAATGAGGGGGGGAATTCAGAATGGACATCCAAACACTCTTCTCCAGGACGGATCACGTTGAGAAAAAAATGGGGGATTGGCGAAGTCACAAAACCCAAACTCTTTCGACGCAAAAAGGGCTGCTCTGGAAACGGGCCCCCAAAATTACCCCTTTTAAATTCCTTGATCCCCCGAAGATCGCTAAAAGGGGGTAAAAAATATAAAACTCCGGGGGTTTTTCCAGAATCGGTCCCCCCCCAGAGTCTTGCCCAATTTTTAAACCCGGGATTTAATGGCTCGGGATGCTTCCGGACCCACAGACCAAGCCCCATGGTAGCCGTATTCACAGGCTCCCAAAGCCCCCAAAAACCTATCCCCTCCCTCCCCCAGAGACGGGTTGCCAGAATCCCCCTATTTCAATTCAAGGAAAAATTTTTTCAAAACCCTTCGCAAAAGCCCCAACCTGCCCAAGAAATTTAAGGAAAAATCCCCATAATCCAACCTCTCAGCAAAGGGAAACCCTTTACGTCGGGAAAAAATTCGCCCCCCCTAACAAAAGTTCTGAGAATAACAACATTCCTTATCATTGGGGGTTCCCCCTTAAAAACTCAAATCAAACCCAAAAACTCTGCTAACCCCTATCTGCAATACCCCCCATGATGGCCAAGGGGACCTTTCTAACCTGGGGGCCTTAAACCCCCCACTCCGTCCTTTCACACCCTCGGGAAAAAAGGGGGACAACAGGCCTGGAATTTATCCGCCCATCCTGGTTTGGGGCAAAAACCCTCCCCCAGAAACAGACCGAACGGGGTCTATAATTTTTAACAAACAGCTTTTTCCCCAAAGTTCTTCCCCCTATCTCCCGAAAATCATTCCTTTTGGGTTTTTTCCAAACTAACCTCTCTATTCAGGGTCCCCTTTAGGACTCTGCCCCTTTTTCCAACTCCTTCTGTAAGGAGCATCTCCAGATGTTGCCCGACCCTTTTTTTGGTCAAGGTTTTGCACTGATTTTTTTTCATGTTTCTAGTTTGTTACCCCCAAAAGCCCCACCCGTATCAAGCTTTAGGAAAAATTCGATCTTTGTTTCTCCCTTTAAAAGTCATTTTTGGGAATAAAATTATGTCCTTGAATGTAAATGGGGTCCCAAAACCCCCCATAAACGCTCCTCACTATGGGGGGACACTATTAAAAAACAGAGCGGATATACTATTTTGCAAAAGACCCCACTTAAAAAACCTCTGAAACTTTCAGGTTAAAACACAAACTCCCTTTCCCACTCTTTTTTCCCCCTCCATTGACTCTAAGAAAGGTTGGGGTAGCCATTTTTTTTTAAGGGAAAACAGAAAATTTTCAATTACTTGACTCAGGATTTGAAACACAGGGGGAGATTTATCATACTAAACCTTTCAAAATTAACTTAGTTCCCTAAAAACCCCCTTTTCAATCTGTATGCCCCCCCCAAAATTGCCAAAGTTTCCTTTTTTCACTAAAACCATACTTAAAACAAAAAAAATTTTTAAAGGGGAAAACTATGAACTGCGGAATTACAACGTATTTAAAGATAAAACAATAACCCGATCCAAAGGGGACTCCACTATTCCCCCCAATTTCCCGAACTTTCCCCTGGCAAAAAAAACTTTTCACATCCTTGGCATACAGACATCAGGGATGTAATTTTTACTTTCTACTCCCCATTCAAAGAACCCCCCCCTTTTCGAATTTTGACTACTTCCCTAGTTTTATAAAAAAAAGCCTTAGGTAATGTTAGGAAGCCGAGATAGGTACCCAAAGCGCCCTCTTTCCTTTTTCCTTGGCCGACCATCCCCCCCCAAAACCCCCCTTTAATCATGGGGACTTAAAAAACCCTTTCCCATTTAAAAACCTTCCCCTATTACCCCAAAAAAGATCCAAGCGGGCCCCCACCAGAAAAATTTTGAACGAACTCTCCCTCAGCCCCACAATTGGGAAAATTTTGGGGCGCTCACAAGGCAGTCCCCTTAGGGGGGCTTTTTCCGCTAAACTTTTAAGAAAAACGCAAAACGGAAAAAGCCATTAATGACCTACTCCAAAAATCATGACCCTAGATAAACAATTTAAATTGGATTCTTCACCCTCCACCAAAGATAAAATTTAAATTTCCAGAAACAAACTCTTCCCTTTACCAAATTTTGATTTTGAAAACCCAACTATCCAAACTTAAAAAAAACCTTCTATATCCATGGGAAACCGGGCCCTTTTAAACTTCACCAACAAACTAAAACCTTTGCAGGGGCCCAAAATAAAATCCCTTTTTTCACTAAAATTAAAAACTCCAAAATATATGACCCCCCCAAATCATAGCGAATCCCTTTCCCCACAATAAAAAACCATTTTTCTCTACAACTTTAAAAAAAAGACCCTAAATACCCCTAAAGTAAACAAACCAAACATCTCCCCTTTTTTTGGGCCAAATCAACCTTCCCACACTGTCCGAAAATCACCTGGGAAAAGTTTTTCGAAACCCCCCTCACCCAGGGAACTTGGGAAAAACCCCGATTAAGTCCTCCAAACTCAATAAAAGCCCCCGGTCCAACGGGGTTTACAACGAATACTACAAATTGTTCTGCCCCCCCCTTTAGCGCCCATCTCTCCTCCACTTTTCAAAACCCCTTATTAAAAAAAGGAAAAGCCCCTAAAGAAATGCTCTCTGCAGTGGTTACCACTATAAACCCAAAAACCCCACCAAAGGGACTGATCAAGTCTCAAATTACAGACCCCCTAAACCCTACTTAATTGTGATATAAAAAATTTTTTTGCTAAAATTCTAGCAAATAAATTAAGCCATTCTCCCCTTACTATCAACTAAAGATCAAGTAGGATTTATTAAAGGAAGGCCGACAGACCCGAGACGTGGAGTCAGAAGAGTATTAGACCTTATTCACAAAGTAAACCTCTCAATAACTCCTACCCTTACTACATTCACTCGATGCAGAACAGTGCCCTTTGAACCGACTCAATATTGGGATTATTTAACAGAGGTCCAACTAAAATTTGGATTCAACTGGCCCCTAATCTTAAAGCTCCTCTCTCCACATCTACTTCCTTTACCCCCCGGCCACAAGTACCTAGCCTCTGCTTTCTATCCCGCCTCGATCCCCAATAACCTATGGAACACGGAGCCCGGGTGCCCTCTCACTCCCTCTACTATTTATAATGTGTGTTGAGCCCTTATGCCAGTGGATCAGACAATCGACTTACTCTATCGTCTGGTATATATGTGGGTGACACCCAGCACAACAACCGCCAGCAGATGACATTCTTATTATCTGAGCAAACCGGAACAATCCCATCCGGCCCTACCTTAATATATAGAAACCTACTCTCTAACTTCCTTCTACGCTAAATATGACCAAATCGTGCAACTGCCACTGAATGTCCCGATTCTCAAAAAGCTTCGTTATCTAATTCAATTTTACTTGGTCTGTGCCTCAACAACAAATATTTGGTATTAACTGACCCCTAACTTAACCGCATCACGGTCAGAACTAATATAGACCTCCCATTATACACCTCCCTACAAGAGGAAGTCACCGTTATCAAACTGCCCCTTGTCCTGGATAGCTAGGATTAACATTACCAAAATGATGTTACTACCGCGAGTATTATATATACTATGTTCCCTTCCATACATTTTACCGCACGCCTTACTCCACAAGATTCAATCCGTCTTTCCTATCCATCTTGTGCGGTGGGAAAAAACCCAAGGTTGTAGGAAACACATCCTGTTCATCAATACCAAACAAGGCGGTATGTCGGTGCCGAACCTGGAGCTATATAGCATAGCCTCTATACTAGAACCTCTCCAAATATTCTGGAGCTCTCCGGACTCACATCACTGGTCCCAAATAGAAGTTCCACCCCATACTTCCGACTATTCCAAGTAAAGATTACTCATAGCAGCCCTCTTGGACCTTGACACCCAACCCGTTCCTTCCCCACTACAAATGCCTTCCGAACTGGACTAAGTACGTCAAGGCGCACAAATGGGTGTCTTCTTCCTCAAGGAAGAGTGCTCCATACTCAGACACCAACTAGCTCAACCCCACCTCTCAGCATAAAGACTGTTACACACAGGCCTCAAAACAATCGAACTAACTGTTTGAAGGCAGCAAAATTCTCAAGTCCTTTACAGATCTCGCCAGTCATGAAGTTTACTTTGGAACAAAGCAAACTAATGATACTACTTCTTTAAATACTTGCAAATTCGTCATATCTGCATGAACTGGTCTTGCCCGGCAAAACCCTTGGTCACAACGTTGCCCGACACACTAATTCCTTCAGGGCACAAGGGGTTTTGAGTAGGGGTGCTGTCAATTACCTATAACCTGCTATTAACATAAAGAAGCCTAGGACAGGCCAGCACTACTGTCAGTAAAATGGGAGAAGGCCTTGGGATGGCAGCTAACCCCCATAGATACATGGCTGGCGGCTTTTGGAGTCCCCGCTAACTTTTATCAAAATGCATCAACCCTCTATAGGTGTCACAAATATTACATTTGATATGGTAACCTGACTCCAACTCGTACCAAGCCCCATATTCTCTCTAAACTGATCAGCGCTTTGAGCTGGAGAGGTTGGCAGACTCACAAGGCACCCTACTACATATTGTATGGTCTGCCCCTTTATTTCTAAACTCTGACCCAAGTTGAAGAATTAATTTCAGACTTAACTTCTACTTACTTTTAGAATCGTAACCTCTTAGCTCTACTAGATATTAATTTAATGGAATCCCTATCGTCTTCAGAACGACTCTATATCATATCCTAGTAGCCACCAGACTAACAATAGCTAAGTCCTTAAAATCTACCACTACACCAAACATTAAGGAGATCATTCAAAGAGTGAACTACCAGTATAAGTGTGAGACTTCCCTGATCATCCCTCCCACACATGAACCCTAAAATAAACAACAACGTTGGAATCTATGGATAGACTCTCCTTTCTTTAAGGAAGCCTAAAGTTGAGATGGGAACCCTCTTGAGGAATACGGGACCTCAGAAGCTCCAAAATAAGTGGGGTACCTGCAGTCCCGAGCTGGTTCTACACCTCAGTAATTGTTTCCACAACTCCTTTTGTTCCATTGATCCTCTCTGAACTCACTGTTCTTACTATGATTATAAGCACTAATTCTCTTAGACTGTGCCATGACATGTGACAATTATGGCTTGTTTTATTGGTTGTGAATTGTTTTTGGTTATGTGTGCAACAAAACTACTTTATGCAAATGCATGATTTTATATCTTCTGTACTTGGTAAAATAATAAACATTTTGAAGATAAAATAAAACATTGTACAGACTAAGTTCCCTTCTACATGTCAAGTGGGATCCATACTGCAGGCCACCCATAAATACATTTCCGGTGCAAGTATACACCAAAGCATTAAGCTTCCCACGCTCCCCTCTCACAGTCACCTCCCCCCAAAAAAAAATACAATTGTGCATTGATTTTTGGTCTAGTTTTTGTTGGAGTTTACACTGTGCAGTTTGATTGACAAGTTATCGTTATTCTGTGGGCAAGTACATATACAAGAGCCAAAAATACCTCCACCTGATCACCGCATGTCACCACTACATAGGGACTAATACCATCAAACTGTGATTACAGTGCAGTTACATTCAGGGACTCACAGGTGTCGTCTTCTCTGACTGGAGTTGTTCAATTTCCTTTTTCTTCTACTTCTGGCCCAAACCTCCATAATGACTTCTCCTGGCCACAACTCGTCCCTGCAGAATTTACCATACAAACATCTTAGACTCCTTACTTTTCTTTCATCTTCCTCCCTCTATGTACAATTGCGCCTCAAATAGAAATACTGACCCCTTTGGTTCCCCACACAGTACATTTATCTGCAAACAGTGAAAGTTCCCTTAGGCAATTGTAGAGCCGCTATTTATACCACCAGTAGGTAAGTAGGTAGACCCCGAATAAAGAAGAAAGACAGACAGGTAGACGTTCCTTTTAAGTAGGTTACCCCCAAAAATTATTTAGCGGGTAAATCAACGCAGACCTTTCCCATTAGTAGGTACGCGTTCCCCACTAGTTAGATAGGCCCCCATTATGTAGGCTGGACCCTGATAAGGTAGGTGTCCGTTACGATCCGACCGATAGGTAGGCCTCCCACATTGGTATCCGGTACGTAGGGCCACTGGAAAGTAGGTATGTAGTTCCTCTCGTCATTAAGTAGGGTCCCTGGTAGTTAGGTTATATAGACCCCCTCAGTAGGTAGTTATATAGGGCCTCCAGTAGGTAGGTGGGTATAAAGGTCCCCCCATTAGCTAAGTAGTTATATATGTCTTCCAGTAGGTAGGTCTATAGCTCATCTCCGACAACATGATCGGTATTCGGCCAAGGCCCAGTAAGTAGGTATACAGAGTCCCTTTAGTAGGTAGGTATATAGTGCACCCCAGTTGGTCGGTATATAAGGCATCCCTCAGTAGGTAGGTACATAGAACCAGGGGAGAGAGAGAGTGAACAAAGAACAACTACAGGTATACACAACCGTAGGAATAAAAGATACACAGTAATTAAAACATAGCTTTAAATCTGTTATAATAAAACCTAAAAAGTAACCCTTAAATATACCCTATCACAAAGACTGCCTGCCAAAAAACGGCGGAACTCCAGCCCAATAAGGGGCGCCGCGCACACCGGAACCTAAACTAACACTGTACCCCTAGCTCCTCTAAATACAGAAAAAAAACACCAATCACCATCAAAGTGCACAAACAAATAGTGCTATACACAGTGATCAATAACCAAAAAATAAACAAATCGCATCGATGTACCCAAATTTTACCTCTCCTCAAGGAGCATCACCGAGACATTTTCCTATACCAAACCAAATTATTACCACGCGGTATACTTACCAAGTTCCCCCCTTGCAACAGGAGTCATCAGGGACCACAATTCAAATGAATGATATCAATACAGGAACATCTAGAGAGTCATGTCCTACACGATGTAGGCGGCTGGCTTAACACCCGTCCCATCATGGTGACTTACACAACAGGCTTATGAGACAAAAAACGGGGTCCCCGCTGAAGCCGGCCCGGAGGAAACAAAACTTTCGTGAGACAGACTGCGAGGTCCCCCGTACCCCACTAGTGAGACCCGCGCAGTGCCGTCCCGCCTAAACCCCTCCCCTTAAGAGCGCACAGACACAAGCGCGGGGACTGGTCCACGATATACCCACAGATGGGAGACGCAGAGCAGGAGCCCCCATACCCTGTAAACACCACCAGCTCCCGTTATGCAGTTTTGTTCTCTGCCGATCAGTAGCGGCAGAGGTGTAATACCTCTGGCAGGATATCATCCCTGTATTGAACGCGAGAGGACCGATGAAGCCTCCAAAAATCACCCATCTTTCCTGAGTCCCGGCCTGAATGTCAATGCCATTTCCTCGTTACCACTTCTTGTAGCGAGATCAAGAAAAATAGAAATCCACTATCGAGTTCCACTTATGCTTTTCCACTCTCCATTTATTACCACAGACCAGCTGAGCACCCCCTCCCTTCCCACCGCTCACAACAGACATTAATCCTACCCGATGACCACTCCTTGCTGGGCGGGAAACACGCCCCTCCAATTCACAAGCTCCTGCTTGCAACCAGCAGAAAGCAATGCCTAACTGATGTCAAGAAGACAACCCCTTTACTGTATTAAGGGTTAAAAGTATAGCACCTACAGTTCAAATGATCTGTCCCAACTTTACCAGTTATGAATAAGATGTATACCGATTAACTCACTGTCCAGCCAACAATAATGAGACAACACTTTCTTTCTAACCGAGACCTCAGCCCGCACCCCACATCCATGCTACTACCGCAGACCATGATCACACATGGCAAGACAATTTTCGAATGGGTACCTTCAGTACCTCTTAGGGGGGTCTTGTCCCCATGGGCCCGGAGTTTCAACCCCGGTTTTCCGACAGTTTTCAGATATTGGCACACCATCTGCCAACCATTATGTCCAACTTTTCAAAACAGGCCTCTAATGAAAACCTGCAGCAGTGGTCCCCAGCTGCACTGGTTTTCTCTCAGATGGATTTTTCAGGCCGCCGGCGTTCCGAACCAAACCTCAGCAACCTAGTTCATTTCTTCACTGGTTTTCGGTGTACGAGGGCCGACGACCACATTTCTATGTGCCCGGGTTCTGTGCATAATGCAGCCACCCTTACGCGAGCCCAGCCGATCCTCTATGCCATTGTAGCAATGGCCCGAAAACCCGCTTGCCCACCGACCGGGTTGGGCTACACGCCCGTTCTATAGTACTGAAACCCATGGGACGCGTCCTTAAACCCTTACCGGCCCTTAGGTGCCGGTCAACAGACCGGTCCCCGGGCCGCTCCTGGCTTTGCAGGGGCGGATTGCTCCGCGCCCCCCCCCCACAGCCGCCGGGTGTTCGCCGCGTAAAATATCTATGAATCCAGTGACTCAAACCATTGAAAGTACATCTAGATCCCACAAAATAACAAGCCCTCAATGTGTCTCTCTAGGTGGGAAAAATAAAGAAGTCATCGCATTCAGACAGGCGCGAGGAAAACCCCAAGTGACAGCCCCCCAAAAAAAACGCCGTGTGCCTAAAAGGGTATTACCGCGTTCGCATAGAGATTCCCGATATTTGGTTTTATACCCATTGCATCTAATGTGTGATTTAAAACACCACGTTAGAAATACAGATTTTTATCCCATACAGTCCAAGGCTGTATGCGATAAAAGCCTTCTTCACCATCGCAGCACCTTGCGGCAACGCCGCCTGAGTCAAGCAGCTGTCACAGCAGGAAACCGTTAAGGTTTTTCAAGAAAGAGCTTAGCTAAAGCCACTTACTACAAATCTATATTAATAATACTTATGTATGTCCGTATAAACACACCTGGATTCAGTGTGGTGAAATTTCCTTTAACGCGACAGAGTAGGTTCTATTGCCTAATGGGAACCAAAAATCATCCTCCCTACATTCCCACTATTCATTCCCGGCTTTGCGCGTGAACATAAGTGGCATATGTCTTTTTTTCAAAGATGGCAAACATATTAAATAACAGCTTTCATAATGCATTTAAAACACCACGCAAAACAAACCCAGGCTGAACCTAAGGATAGGCTGAAAAATAACTGGCACCAACTGAGGGAGCCCGGTACTATCCATCACTGACTATCTGCATCTCTCTTGCGTCTGGTCTGGAGTTCAAGGTGGCCTGCGGTAGCTTGAGTACTCCACATGTCGCGTTAGGATAGTCAAAACACACAGGCTGACCCACTTTATTCCCATGGAGGCCAACCCTAATCTAATAACAAGGTCATCATACCACCAGGTGTCTCCGCCACTCACTCCCAACGCGCCTCCCATAAACAATGTCTAGTCAGCATTTATTGCATTGACCCTATGTTTCCTTATACATTGCAGTTCATTATGGGACATAATATATCATGAGACTGTCACAGTGAGCCACACTATGGGACAGGTGCACTGGAGCTATAAAGCAATAGTGACGCCTCCATATGTTGCTGTGTATTACTCCATCATGCATGCCAACATATGGAGGTGTCATCATCACTTTATAGCTCCAATGCACCTGTCCTATATTGTGGCCCACTGTGAAACCATTATGATATATTATGTCCCTTGATGAACTGCAATGTTGAAAGGGGAAAGGGAAATTTAAATTTCCCTGCTGGAGAAACCCCACAATTTCCCGGCAAAAAAAAACCCTTTTTTAAAACGGGGCCCGTAAATTTCCCCCAAATTTAAAGCACCCCCCCCCCATCAAAGCCCCAAGCCCAGAAAAACTTTTAAAGGGTTGCGCCGGGGCCCCCGGTCCACGGAACGGGGTTCGCCCCGAGCCCCCCGCGGCAGGTCCCCCCGGGGGGGTCCCCGCCCGGGGGTTCCCACGGGTGGGGCCCGGGGGCTGCCCCGGGCCTCTCCTTCCCTGACCCACCCCCGTTCGGTCCGGGTCCCCTGCGGGCGGGGGTCTTTAAAATGTAGTTTAAACGGGGGGACAGGGGCCCCGGGAAATTGGGCTATTCCCCGGGGCCCGTTTTGTCTTTTTTTTAAAATTTTTGGGTTCCCCCTCATTTCCCCCGCTGGTCTTTGTTTTCCCCCCGTCCCTTTGGGGAAAAGCTTTCCCCTTGATTGTCCATTTGCCTAGCCGGGCCCCAGCCCCCTTGTTTAAGTTTTCTCGATCCCCGAACCTCTGCCCCCTGCCCTGCCCTTAATCCCGTCCGGGGGACCACAAACCCAAATTGGGCCGCCTGCCCGCCCTTCCCTCCCTGCCCAGGGGAATAGGGAATTTCCCGGAATTAAACCCGGTTTTTCGGTCCCTCGCTGCCCCCCCCGGCCCCCCCGCAAGCATTTTAGGGGGGGTGGGGGTAACAAACCGGGGTAGCCCCCCCCGCAGAAAGTCCATCCCGTTTTTGCGGGGGGGCTTTTGGTTGAAACCGGGGGTCCTTAGTTCCCCTTTCCCCGGGCTTGGCAAATTTACCCCGCCTGCGGTGGTCCGGGGGAACCCAAACTACCAATGTCCGTTACGAAAAGATCCCGCCATGGGGATCCCCCCCAAGGTGCCTTCCCAAAGCCCCCAACGGATTTTTCCGCCCGGTTTTTGGGCCCAACAAAGCAAAAAATCGCCCAAAAAGGGGAAACAGCAGTTGGGCCCCAAGTTTTTTGGCCATGAAACTTAAGTTTCCCTCGCATCCCCGCGCAGCCCCCCCGTTCCGTCTGGGGTTTCCCATCTACATCTGCATTTCCCTTTTTGGCCACCGGGGGCCCCCAAGCTTCGGTCTCCTACCCTCCAGTTTTTCCCCGGGGGCCCCCCAAGCTCTCCCGGGGTTTTTCTTTAACATTGCCAAAAGGGGAAACGGGGGAGCTAAAGGGGGATCATTTTTTCCCTCGGAAAAAGGTCTAGGGGGCCTTCTTTGGTGGGGGGCCTACTTTCCGGGAGGCCCCTGGTTTGGGGCCCCCCCCCCCCTTGGGCCCGGGAAAACGCCCCTGTGACTGGGGCCTAAGATTTTCCCTCCGGGAAATTTCCCGCACGGTTTTTGAGGAGCCGGGCGCGTGCTTCCTCTCCCTGATTTCCGCCCTCTTCGACCTTGCCCAAGGGCCGAGCCCCTCTGGGGGCGATTTATGCTTTTTAAATTTCCCGGACCCTGGCTTTCGGAGCTCGGGGGAAAAAAGGAATCCTGCCCTCGCGCCCCAAAAAAAAGGGGTCTGTCCGCCGGGTAAAGGACGCTTTGGCAGCAAGAACCTTTTCCCGTCCTCCCTGAACGAATTTAATTCCCTTGCCACTGATCGATATCGGGTTCACGGGAAAGGGAAAGGAGGGGAGCTTCCCCCAAAAAAGAGGGCTGTTGGGCCTCAGCGCCCGGGGGAAAACCCGCTCCCCACCTAGGGCCGTGGGAGGGGCCCGGCCCCTCTAGGTGCGGGTTTTTTTCCCGCCCCCACGTTTGATGTCCCAAATTTGGGGGGGGAAAGACTGACGCGGGTTCTTCGTTCCGGTAGTTTTTGCCTTCCCGGGCCCTCGGGGGCCCCAACGGGGCCCTTTACCCAATGCCCCTTTTTTGGAATCCCGGTACCCTGGCCTGTATTTTCCCCCCGGAGGAAACCCTTTGCTGTTTTCGTGGGTTAGGGGGAGAGCTCCCAGTATCCCACCCCAGAATATAACCGGGCCAGTGACTCTCCGGGGGGGCCCCTACTTAAAGGGAAAGATCGGGTTTCCCCCACGTTATGTCCCGTGTTTCCCCGGCAAACCTCGGGGGGCTTCCCGGGCTGCAACGAAAACGCCCCCTACGTTTGGTTTGGGAAAAGAAGGTGGGGGCCCCTGCTTTTGGGGCCCAGTGCCGGGAACCCCTCTGTTTAGGAGGTACCCCCGGGGTTTCCCAACCCACTTTCTCCCGCACCCCCTTGCCGAGCTTCTGCCGGGCCCCTCCCCGGCTGGTCCCCTGGACTTTGGGGACGTTTTTCCCTCCGAGAAGGAGGCCATACGCTTGCCCCCAACATGGGCCTTTAAACCGATCCCCCTTTGCCCTTCTTTGGGAAACCAGTCCGCCCCCCGGGGGAAAGGGGTTTCTACCCGCTTTCCGTCCCGGGGCCCCCTCGGGGCCCATGTCAGCCTAAAATCCAGGAGAACTTGCAAAAAAGGGTTTTTTTCCCGTAAGCCCTCCTCCCCCGGCCGGGGGCCGGGTTTTTCTTCGTACAGAAAAAGGAGGGTTTTTCCCCCCGCCCGTTATAGACTCCCCCGGGAAAGACATTAAAAAAATTTCCCCGGGTAAAAAACCGCTCCCCTCCCCCGCTGTCGCAAAACCCTTTTTGGGACCCGCCCCCAAGGGGCAAATTTTTTTTCCCAATTGGACCGCGAGGTTGCCCTACCCCCTCACCCAAATTTCGGGAGGGGGGGAGGTGGAAGACGCCGTTTAAAACCCCGGGGATGGACTTTTCGAATATCCGTAATCCCCCTTTGGGCTCTGAAACCGGCTCCAGCGTGTTTCGGGGAATTTGTTAACGATTTTTTCCCCGGGATCCCCTGTACACCTGATTTTTAGTTTTACTTGGATGCCATCCAAATTTTTTCCTCCCCCCGATTTAAAGGACGAACCAAACCCCAAATTTGCCCCAAAGGTTTCGGGCCCCCGCCCTGGCACAATCGACGAAACCCCCAAAGCGGGGGGAAATGTTCATTCCATCAGCCCCACCTCCCCTTCCCGGGTATATCGTCTCAGCCACGTGCCTGAAGATGGCCCCGCTAAACTCTCTGCGGGCCCGGCAATGGCCTCGTCCTGTCGGGTTTTTTTCGGGCATTCCCGCGCTTTCCCGGGCCCTTTGCGGGAATTTAAAAGCCCGCAATTTATTCCCCACTTCTCCACTTTGGTGGCTCCTATTCCCTGGCCCCCCATAAAGGGAAAAACGGGGAACCCGAATGCTGGCCCTGAGGCTGAAAGGGGGTTTGTTGGGCTGAAAGCTGCCTTCTCCCCCCGCCCCCCCGTTTGGGGTCCGGCCGTCCCGAAAGCCGTTTTTTCCCCTTGGGGGGTGGAGGGTTCTTCTGTGGGGGGGAGGGGGGGGTCCCACAAAAGAAAAGGGCCCAAGGGCAAAATTTTTACATGTGGGTTCTTCTCTAAGACCTTTTCGCCCGGGGGAGCGGAACTTTTTGCCATTGGGGCCCCGGGGAAATTTTTGGCCCCTCAAGTTAGCCAGGAGGGGTGGCGACATTTTGCTTTGGAGGGGGCCGTATCCTTCGACCTATTTTACGGGCCCTAAAAAATTTTCTTTTTCTTCGACAGCCAGCGCTTGAAAACCTCGCCAACCCCATGGGCCCCCTCTTTTTCTCACTTTCGACTTTCCCATACATTTTCCCACTTGCTGAGAAAAAAACCCTCAAGGCCCCATTTTCCCGTTGGGGTCGGACGTGGTTTGGGGGAAAAACCCCCTGTCACAAACAATCAATTTCTCCCGAACGGTTTTTGGGTTTCCCCTGGGTCCCGGGAATCTCCCAGAACGTCCCCACTGGCAAGGAAATTTCGTGCCGCCGGCCTCAGGAAGAAAAGGGGTTGGAATGGGGGGCCAAAAGCCTCTCTTGGGTGTTCCTTCCGGAGCACGGAAAATCCTCCCCTTTGATCTCACGGCACTACTGGGTGGCCGACCCTTTCACAGGATGTCAAGGACTTAAAAGCTCGCCTGTATCAAAGTGCTCGGAACCAAAGGGCCCCCGCCACAGGGCCCGCAAGGGGCTCCTGGGGCCCAAAGCCCGTCCGAGATCCCCTGGACGCACATGCCCTGGTTTCATCCTGCCTTCCCGGGCCCCCTTTGGGGGAAATTTGGCCCTCTGGGTGGTTCCCCGGGCCGGTTTCTCGGGAAAATGCCCAAATTCGTACTCTCCCTGGTGCCCCTCAAACCTCCACCCCTTTCCCAAACAAATTTTTTCCGAAAATGTTTTCCGAAATTCATGGGTTTCCTTCCCCAAAATTGTCTCCGACCGCGGTGTCCAATTTGTTTCCCCGGGTTTTGGGTGCCACTATTTCTCCCTTTTTGCAAGCAAGCGGACTTTTCCCCTCCCGCCTTTTCACCCTCAATCCAATTTGGGGGGGGGCGGGGAAAACCAAAATTCTGGGGAAAAACCTGCGCCCTTTGTATTGGACGGGGCAGGCCAAAATGGGGGCCAGCTCCCCCTTGGGCCCCGAATTCTCGTTACAACCCTCGCGTCTCGGAGGCGCCGGGTCTCCCATTCTTTGTTGTCTATGGCCGCCATCCCCCACCCCCCCCCTTTCCCCCGCCCACAATTTTTGGTGTGCCCGCTGTCAAAGACCAAGTTCCGGGATTTTCAAAGGCCCTTTTGGCAGGAGACCCCCGACGTTCCCTACTTCGGGCCTCTGGCCCCTATGAAGTTTGGCGGGGTAAAAGGAGAAGAATCCCCAACATTTCCCCCAGGGGACAAAAATTTGGCTCTCCCAGGTACGTGCGGCCCTGAAAAAATTTCCCAGTCTCAAATTGGGCCCTCGCTTCCTCCGGGGGCCCCTTTAAGGTTTTTGGCAAAATTGAACCCGGTGACGTACAAGCCTCCCTGCTCCATCTCTCCCGGGTCCCCAAAAAGGGATTCCCGGGCTCCCCCCTTAAGCCGCTGGTTCCCCGAACCTTTTTTTTCTCAGGAAGGGGAAACAAACCCTTCCCCCGTAGCCAAGCGCTGACACTTTTAGGTAAAGGACAATCTTGGGGTGGGAAGGGCGGTCAGAAGGGGAAAAGGGGTTCTTTTCGAAATTGGAAGGGCTTTTGGCCCCCCAGGAGGGTCCTGGGGGCCAAAAAAGCAACATCCTGAAAAAGTGACCCCTCCTGGTTTCTGCATCCTAAAAAAGGGAGGAGGTTTTCCGGGGAGGGGGACGGGAAACCGGGGGCGCCCCGGGCCGGCCACGGACCCCGGTCCCACCCTTTTCCCCCGGGGGCAGGTCCCCCCGGGGGGAACGGGGGCCCGCCGCGGGGTCCCACTGTCGCCCCTGGCTGCATCCATCCCGGGTTTCCCCACCCCTGCCGCCCCAACCCCTTTGGGTCCCCCGTCCCCCGCTGGCCGGGAAAGCGCATGGGGGCGCCCCCTAGCGCCGCTAGGTTTATGTAGTTTAAAGGGGAAAAATGCGCCGGGGAATTGGCATTGCCGGGCGCTGTTCTATTTAAATTTTGGTTCCCGTCACTTCCCCCCTGGATCTTTTTTTGGGCCCCGTGCCTTTTTGAAAGCGTTCCTTGATTGTCCTTTTTCCTAACCGGAAAACCCGACCTTGGGACCGTTTATGCTTCCCGGAAACCCCTGGGCCCCCTGCCCCGACCTTATCCGCCTGTCCACGACCACAACCCTTGGGCCCCCTGCCCTGACCCTTTGCCTTTTCCCCCAAAGACTACGATTCCCGGAATCGTTCTGTACCTCGCTGCCCCCGGGGCCCCCCCACCGCAAGCAAGTTTTTCCCCTCGGGGTAACGACCCGGTAGGGCCCCCCCCGCAGCAAGTCCATCCCGCTTTGCGGCGGGCTCGGGGGAAAACCGGGGGCTACTTAGATTCCGTTCCCTGGCGTGGCTTAATTACCATCGCCTGCGGTGGTCCAGCGGATCCACTACCAAGTCCGTTACAGATACGATAGTCCCCTCCAATGGAAAACCAATAACAAGACTGAGCAGTTGAGGGAAGCCCTTTGTCATCAAGGGGCTGGTCAAGATAGCTAAACGTATAGAGGGGATCAGGAGCACGCACCTTCTCTCCTCCACCTGCTTGGTCTACTCTCATTTTACTGGATCTATCCATGTGTCAAACTCAAGGCCCATGGACTGAACCTGGCCCACCATGTCTTTATATGTGGGCTTGGAGAGATTAGACACAGCAAGCAGGGATGGACAAGGTCCAAAGGCAGAAGGACTTGACAGAAGCATTGATGCCAACATTGGGAGCCAGTAACATCTTGGACTTGGAGCTCTGGTGCACACATCCAAACCGCCCTGTTTAGCAACTCACAGAGGGTGGTATAGCTCTAATGGCCATACCCTAGCTAGGACCTCCTATCACCAAAATGCTGATGTGGACCTCAGCAGAATTGAGTTTGATATTAACTTGACCTCTAAATTATTTATTTTTTCGATCTTCTGTTTTAAAGGGATCCATCAAAGAACAAACAAGTCTCCCCAGCTTCATCTTCATTACAAACTAAATCACTTGTAGTCCCTGCTGCCATAAGGGGGTCAACTGGTATCCCACCACTCACACCCACAGCTGCAGGCATCACCACCATGTCCTAGGTGAAAGTCTTGCCAAACACTTCTTGGACCCAAGTCTTGCAGACAATCCTGCAACCACACAATGCAGCAGTAGAGGAGCCGATGGACTGACTGTGATAGACCATTAAAGCTGTTACATGACATACATAGGACTTGAGGCCCATAAATGAGTCCTTAAAGGGGTTTTGCCACGATGTGATGTTGACGTGGGATCCTCCAAAATGGGTTTTTAATCACTTTTCTAAATATATGTGATTACAAAAAGTGCAGTCTGAGAGAGCTACAGCTGCCTTACCTCCCCTTGGTTACTTCAAAGCTTTATTAGATCGACCTGACAAGGCTGCTGTCTGCTGGCCAGGCTTGCGCAAGAAAAGCTTCTTATCTGATGAGACTGAGCTGCAAAAGGGTTTTCAAGGCACCGGGTAAAAATATGTTTTCTTTTGTATACAAAATAACTAGTTGTAGTGTGTTTAAAGACCCCTGCTTTATCTGATGACAGAGAACATGAAGAAGCTTCAGCTGTTTATGGAGAAAGCTGTTGTATATTGTATACAGAATCCACTAGTTGTAGTTTGATTATTTCAGTGAACATGTCACACGATCCCTTATGCAGCTCTGTGTCCCTCTGCTGTGTGTGGGCTCTCTCTCTTTCAGCTCAGTGGCTTGTTTACATTAGCTTCTTAGCAGATAAGGCTCCTCCTGGCAAAACCCCTTTAATGCTTTCAGGCACCCTATGAGGTTTGGTCTAGATATGATGAAAAGGCTAAGTGCCATAAAAAGGAATAACTTTGGTGACTTACTGCCCATAGATCTGGTTATCACCGAGTTCTTGCCTGCAGTCAGAAGATGACCTTCCTCTTCAGACTCATTGTCAAGCTTGGGCACAGAACGAGGTGGTACCAACATAACTCCAGATAGGAATGTGAGCAGGACATGCCATAATGTTGGGATGGTGTAAGGTCACTGGTCAAATCCAAACAAGCCAAACAGGGAAATACACCAGAATTCACAAAAGATAACAATATGAAATGTGTACTAATAGGAAGAAGAAATACAGCTAGACAATTCGACAAATGGATGTGATAAATGCTTGGGTGGTGGACTTTCCACATGCAGGTTTAATTCAGAAATTAGCGAGTAGAAATGATAGCTGACCCTAACTGTCCCTAAATCTTTCCTTAAACCTCTCCCTACAGCTGACTCTTACAATGGAACCTTTATCCCTAACACTGACCATAGAGCTTCCCCTAAAAAATGTCCCTGAGCTGCAACTGACCCTAATACAGAAAGCAACTTCAAGACCCAGTGATTCCTTGGGAATTGAACAGAAGGAACTAGACACACCCAAATTATATTCTCAATGATTGCAAACTCTAGAACTTGGCCAAATGAAACTTATACAAGAAACAACAATGTTCTAGAACTTGACAAAATTGACCTAGACAGTGGAAACAATAATTTAACATATGAGGAATGGACAGGATCTTGCTAAGTACTCTGCAACCAGAACCCGAGATTAAAGGGGTTGTCTCGCTACAATGATTGGGTTTTAATTTAAAGATCTTTAAAAAACAAGCAGCTTTGCAATATATGTTCATTACAAATGTCCTACTATTTTGAGCTACCCCCCTGTTAGTATTACTCCCATCAGCTTCTCAAATCTCTATAGCAGCCGACCTGTTGATCCTTATCTTACTGGCTGTGGGTCTGAATGACTCATCACCTTTGAAGACGGGTTCGGAGCAGAGAGCCCTCCCGCACAGAATGTTCTGTAGGAAGGAGGGGAGGGGGACTCGGGCGTCTGTGTCCTGATTAACCCTGTGTGGCCTGCTTCCTCCTGCTCTCTACACAGATAAATGTGACAGCATGCCCCTGTCTGTTACTATAATCATGAATGTCTTTGGAACTGTGACTAATACAATACTATACAGATCAGGGGCATGTGAATAAATTTATGTTCTCCTGTATTAGGACACATCCTGATTTTAGTAACACTGCCCTTGTTGTTGCGGGGATGTGGAGACTTGTAAGCTAAGCAGGGATATAGGAACACATGCATCCCCTCTGCTCTAAATTTGCACACCACTTCACACTCATAGATCAGCCCTCTCCTGCAACAGACCTAGGGGAACACACACAGGGGTAACTCTGAGAGCAAACCCCCCCCCCCCCCCTTATAGAAGTTACGTAGCTGCCTGTGTGCGATGGGAAGGGGGAAGGGAGCAGAACAGACAGACCAAGAAGCACGCCCCTCAGTTCAACTTACCAGGGACACTGACAGGCTGAAAGCTCGTAATGAGACAACTCCTTTAAGATTAGTTTTACAGAGACTAAAAGTGGCTAACCAGCTCCAGGTGCACAGCCAGGTCAGCTGACATGCAAACATTTTGAGCTGTTGCCATGCAACCACTCCAAACAAACACAGACAACAAGACAGACAAATCAAAGAAAATCCTGCTGATCTAATAAGCAGGAGAGAACAAAATGACAGGAGAGCTCATGCTATATGAGGAGCTTCTGTCCTCAATATGCTCCCTAACAACCAGCCTTCGTGTCCTCCCTGTTGGAAACTTGCTGCTCCTTCCCAGAGTCGGCTGATCTAATGCCCTGATTGCTTTAGCCACTCTCTGTCGGCCGCATGCCGGACATTGCTGTTCCACAGATAATAGTAGGCACCATTCCCAACTAGTCCACTTTGCTTCCACTCCTGAATCTATCTTTTCCACTTTGGAAATTTGGCTCTTGGTGCATGTCTTCTTGACCCAGTGGTTTGTGTGGCTAGGCAACAAGCAAGGTACTGTATCTAAACTGTTATCCCCAGCAACCGTAATTTTCTGCCTTTCTGGGTAATGCAGATTCTGTCCAGACCCATGGACGATAAGAGTCCACCACAGATCCACCACAGAAGGGTACATAGGTGTCAGTGTTATAGTAGTTATATTCTTGTACATATGAGGCAGTATTGTAGTAGTTATATTCTTGTACACAGGGAGCAGTATTATAGTAGTTATATTCTTGTACATAGGAGCAGTATTATAGTAGTTATATTCTTGTACATAGGAGGCAGTATTATAGTAGTTATATTCTTGTACATAGGAGGCGGTATTATAGTAGTTATATTCTTGTACATAGGAGGCGGTTTTATAGTAGTTATATTCTTGTAAATAGGAGGCAGTATTATAGTAGTTATGTTCTTGTACATAGGAGCAGTATTATAGTAGTTATATTCTTGTACATAGGAGCAGTATTATAGTAGTTATAGTCTTGTACATAGGAGCAGTATTATAGTAGTTTTTAGTCTTGTACATAGGAGCAGTATTATAGTAGTTAAAATTCCTTGTACATAGGGAGCAGTATTATAGTAGTTATATTTCTTGTACATAGGGAGCAGTATTATAGTAGTTATATTCTTGTACATAGGGGACTATTATAGTAGTTATATTCTTGTACATAGAGAGCAGTATTATAGTAGTTATATTCTTGTACATAGAGAGCAATATTATACTAGTTATATTCTTGTACATAGGGGCAGTATTATAGTAGCTATATTCTTGTACATAGAGGACATTATTATAGTAGTCATATTCTTGTACATAGGAGCAGTATTATAATAGTTATGTTCTTGTACATAGGGGCAGTATTATAGTAGTTATATTCTTATACGTAGGGGACAATATCACGGTTTTTATTCTCATTTAGATTTATATATGAATTTAAATTTAGCCTAATGCACATAGTGAAACCTGATTAGTAAAATGTGGAGCCGCTGGCAGCTGTATTTAATTATGATTTATCATTCCCTATTGAATTCTATACAAGTAGTAATTTTCTATGTAAGCTGAGCTGTATTCAGGAGGGAACAATGAACATTCTTTAAGACTGAATAGTTTCGGAGACATAGGCAATATTTTGGAGACTTTCCTTAGTTGTTTTTCTCTGTATCGGGGGACGACAGATATGTTTTGTGTCATGAAAATTCATAAATATGTATTTTGTGACAAATGCATATTGCACTTTATTGTAAGGCTTCAGTCATATCACATTTGAGCCGTCTGCAGAGGATTTATATGGCGTGAAGTCTCTGACGTATATTTAAAATGGAAAGCTGTAACGTATATAGAAATACTATAGTATTTCACTCATGATATCTTTTTATTGGCATGCCTCTATATAGTAAAAAAACCCTGTAAAATACAATATAACTATACACTATATATCAGCCCAACCAAAACCAAATAGATGCTCTTGTGACCTCCATTGATTTCATGAAAGCCAATGAATGTGTCTGATGCATTGATTTAAGAAGCTTAAACTTCCACAGCATATACGGATGTCGCACTTCAACTTGACAGTGATATCATGACTTTATGTGTTATCTGATCTTAGATCCCAACAAAAGTCTTTGAAAAGCAGTGAAAAAGTCACGTTCTGTGTTGTGATATCATGTTGTGTTGGCTGTCAAGTTTATCTTTGCTACATCTACATAGAGAATATATGCTGCAAACTCAGTATAAATAGAGCCTTGATTGAATATTACAAAAAAATAGCCTGACGACTTTAGGCAATCCTTACAATCAGAGGCGTAACTTGAAGCTCCGGGGCCTTAGTGCAAAAAGTGAAATGGGCCCCCAGTTATAATGTGCCACTTACAATGCTGGTATCTCCTTATGTGGCATAAGAGCTTCTGGGCCCCCTCAGGCTGCAGGGCCCGGTAGCGACTGCCACCTCTGCACCCCCTATAGCTACGCCCCTGCTCACAATCAAAGTATTGTTAACATAGGTTTCAAAAATAAAGGCCCCATAATGTATTAGGACAATCATAACTGGAGTAAGCACTGGGTCCTGTATAGTTAGTACTTTACCAATTATGCATATGTCGTATAATACTAAAAATCATCTAGGATGGGGGCAGGGAGGCTATTGCTTCGGCTTCCCCTTCACTTAACTGCAATAATTCTACTCATTATGTAGAATAAGTGAAATGATGGGTGTAGCTTTAGGGGTACAGAGGAAGCAATGGAACCAGGCCATGGTGCTTCAGGGTCCCCTCTGCCAGTGTTATAATTAGCATATGGTATGTTGATGGGGGAGGGGGTGTAAACAACAAATTCTGCCTTGGGGCCCCAGAGCATTGAGTTTCCCCTCTAAGTGGAGTTAACACACAAGTTATTCCAAGGGCTTACTTATCATAAGGGTATGTCTACACGGCGTACTTTTGGCCCGCATTTTGCCATGTATTTGCGATCTAATATGGGCGGGATGCAAGATGAAATTACGGTAATCCATAGTTCTCATAGAGAACTATGGATTACGCCTCCTCTCCCCGCTCGTACAATTTTATCGTATTGTACAGGCGGGGAGATAAGTGACATGTCTGTGTCCTGCATGTCTATAGGGCCGGCAGGATACAATGTAAAGTAGTCAGTGCACAGCTTGTATAACAGTGCAAATTTGGTGCCCTCAAAATAACTCAACACAGCCATCAATGTCTAAACTGCTGGCAGCAAAAGTAAGTACACCCCTTAGTGACAATAGAAAAAATGTGCATAATTTGCTATTTTCCCTCCACGGTGTCTTGTGACTCATTAGTGTTAGAAGGTCTCAGGTGTGAATGGGGAGCAGGTGTGGTAAATTTGGTGTTCTCGCTCTCACACCCTCTCATACTGATCACTGGAAGTTCAACATGGCTCCTCATGGGAAAGAACTGTCTGAGGATCTGAAGAATAGAATTGTTGCTCTACATAAAGATGGTTGAGGCCATAAGAAGATGCCAACACCCTGACACTGAGCTGCAGTGCAGTGACCAAGACCATACAGCGGTTTAACAAGACAGGCTCCACAAAGAACAGGCCTCGCCACGGTTGACCAAAGAAGTTGAGTGCACATGTCAAGTTGATGATTTAATAGAAAACATTAGAATCTGTGTTGTCATTGTACCCTCATCAAGCTCACCAGATAATGTGTTTAAACTGCTCTTTATTACATTATTACATCCTTATCTAAGTTCATCAGATATTTTCACCCTGCTTTGCTAGAACAGCTACTGCTCGCGAGAAGCCAAGAGGCCTTCAAGAAGTTCCTGGAGGATACAGAAAGGAATGTTCGTTATCAGAAGTGCCTAGCAACATTGGGTAGATGCAAATAAGGAGACGTTATGAGGTCTCACTAATAGTCTGCCTAGAAACAGCCAATTAGCAAATGATAGTGTCAGCGACAGTCAGGGACTCACACAAAGACACAGACAAGTGGGCCCTGACTCTGATCCCAGGGCTGGTCCCTGCATTTTGGGGAACCCGACTCCTTAATAGGCCGGCCCCAACCAGAAGACTGATGGCTGCACTAACAAAGGTGCAACACACACAAGGACAAACAAACACAGAACAAATACACGTGGTCGGACGGTCCAAGTTGGCAACAGAACTGGCAGCATGGTACAGAAACGTGAGACAAAGAGATAAACTGAGTCCAAGTAGAAGGTCAGGTAAACTCAAAATGACAAGTAGAAGATCAGGCGAACAACAGGGTAGAAAGACCTATAGCAGGCAAAGAGGGAAGGAAGCAGTGACTATAAATAGGGAAGGGGAAGAAGAGCAGAAGTGTTAGGGAGCAGAACCTGTCAATCACCCAGAGAGCTGATTAACCCCAAAGGTTCGGAAGTTTTAGGCCACGGGAGGGGCCAAAAATTAAATTGTGCCCAAAGGAAAAGGGACAGTGTTCAAACAGAAGAAGGAAAAAGCAAAGCCAGTTATGGTCGCAGCGGCGGTTCGGCGACCAGACCCCAGATGACACAAACTTGACAGTACCCCCCCCCCTTCTATGAGTGGCCACCGGACCCTCTTTAGGTCCCCCGGTTTGGAGGGGGTTAGCTTGGTAAAACATTTCCACAAGTCGGGGGAGCGGGGGGAAAGTCCCAAGCCGCCACCCAACCGCTCCTCCGGCCATACCTTTTCCAGCAAAACTTGAGGGGGAAGCTTTGAACCCTTTGGGAGTAAATTTAACTCTCAATTTCGTATTCTAACTCAAAGGGCCCCATCGGGAAATTTCGGGGCCTAAAGCCAAAACTTTGGGCCCCCCTCCCCCCCAAACAGAAAAAAAAAAATTTTTGTAAATGGAAAAAAACACAAAAACTGCAGCAATGTCTTTTAAATTTATTTTTGGGATTCATGAATAGTAAAAAAATGATATGTTATTTGTATCTGAGGTTATACAAAGCCCCCGATACCAAACAAAGATGTTTTTATGTTTACTAAATTTTTTAATTTATTTTTTGCTTTTATGGCCCTTTTTTAGTCGAAAACTTTTTAGGGGGACTTTTTTTTAAATGGGAAAAATTGGGGTACATACAACTTTGAAACCCTTTTTATACCAATTTTTTTAGCAAAAAAAAGGTGAACAAAACACTTTTTTTCCCCTTTTTTTTTTTTTTCCCTTTTTTATGATTTTAATAAATAACATTAAAATTTTACGATGCAGGCTTTTAAAAATATAGAAATAGCATGTCTCATTTTTTTATTCTTTTAATGATAAAAAAAGGAAAGGGGGTTTTTTGATCTTTTTTTCTTTTTTAAAAATTTTCCCCAAATTTTTCGGGTATTTATCACAAAATTTTCTAGTAAAATTACCACAGCTGTTAGCTACTCCAACTAGCCATTGTTAAAAAAGCCCCGCCAGGTTTCCCATGCAGAGGAAATGGGGAACATTTGTATGAAATTTTTATATAAACGTATCTACACGCAACTAAGAACACACATAACCATACATACCCATACTGTATACACATAACCATACATACACACACATATACAGAACCATACATACACACATGTACATACCCATAATTACACACCTAGAAACGAACACATACGTAACCACACATACATACTCCTAAGAACACACAAACTGTATATACAAAACCATACATACACACGTAAACGTAATCATGCATACACCTAAGTATAGTTTTGGGAAAAGACCGCAAAATGGCGTCATTTAATATGAATCACAGCAAAACAATGATAATGCTATCATTTATGGAGACAGTCTGAGTATTTATATATCTTCAAACAAGATGGCATTATCAGTTTTACTGAGTTTTATAAAATTGCAAAAAAAAATGTGCAATTTTGACAAAATCTTTCAGAAGTTGTGACAAAAAAAGGTGCAATCTTGCCATCATTTCCCAAAAATTGTAGCAAAAAAAGCGCTAGTTTGCAAAATGGTGCACTTTTTTGCCGCGATTTTATGCAAATCGCAGCAAAACTGCGTCGATTTTGCAGCGAAAATTCGGGCACAAAACATCAAAATATCGTCGTGTGTAATAGATATTAGGTACCTGCAGTGGAGCTGTGTCAGCCTTCTTGGGGATCAGGCTCCTAGAAGGCTGTCATCATATTCAGCCAGCCAAGCTCTCATCGGCTGCTGCTCCTGATGTCGGCTGGGGCGGGGCCTGCAGGGATTATTCCTACACTGTCAGTACAGGGAGCGGAGCCCTCTCCCATACAGTGCATGAGCAGGTTCTCGCCCCGACACAAAGCAGGAGCCGGGACCCGGTCTTTAGTAGAAAGAACGGGCCATACGTTCGTTCATTTTACTGAACTTGTGAAACGAGGGTGGCAGCTGCTGCGGCATCAGCGGGCCCCCTTTGTTTTACATTTCAGTCAGGGCCCCATACAGCAGTACTGGGTGTACTGCCCTAATGGCGGCCCTGCTAACTCCCCTTGTACGACCACAGGACGAGGAGGGGAGTGACCAACCACAGCAGGCGTAATCTAAAAGATACCGGGTTAACAATTTCTGATATGACAAAAGGACCAATAAACCGAGGAGCGAACTTAGTAGACGGGACCCGAGAGCCACACCTTATCACCGACAGCATATTCATGTCCAGGTCGGCGTTTTTATTAGCGTATTTAATTTGTTGTGATTGGGCTTTTTCTAGAGTCTCGCGACTCCAAGCCCGGACTGTGCACAGTCGCTTAACGGCGGTTTTTATGGAAGAGAACTTGGATTCGCAACCTGTTATTGCGGAGTATCTGGGGTGAAAGCCGTAATTACAGTAGAAGGGAGATAATTGGGTTGAGGAATTCTCATGATTATTTAGAGCAAACTCGGCCATAGGCAAATACTCACTCCTCCTCTCCTGACACTCCGAAACATCTGAGATATTGTTATAGTGACTGATTAAGTCTTTCAGTCTGCCCATTAGTTTCGGGGTGGAAGGCAGAGGAGAAGGACAGAGAGATGCCCAATCTACCACAAAATGCTCTCCAGAACATTGACACAAACATTACCCCTCTATCAGACACAATACTGGAAGGAATACCATGGAGTCTCAGTATATGACGAACAAATAAGTCGGCGAGGGTTTTGGCTGATGGTAGTTTCTTTAGAGCAATAAAGTGACACATTTTAGAGAATCGGTTCCACCACCACCCAAATCACCGACCTACCCTTGGAGAGAGGAATATCGGTAATGAAATCCATAGAGATGTGAGACCAGGGCCTATTGGGCAATGGAAGAGGGTGCAATAATCCTTCAGGGAGTTGTCGGGGTACCTTTGCCCTGGCACAAGTTTCACAGGCAGTAACAAATTCCTTGACATCACGCTGCCACGAAGGCCACCAATAGGTATGAGACAGGAAGTATCCGGTGCCAGGATGCCCACACAGAACTGAGGAGTGGACCTCCTCCAAAATTTTTAAACGAAGATGACATGGAACAAAGAGTTTACCGAGGGGGGGGGGGGTAATCTGGGAAGGGCCGAGCCTTGTGAGTTCACAATCTCAGAAACTAAGTCTGCAGTAATGTTAGCAACTACTACTCCTGGATCGAGGAAATTTTCAGGTTCCTACTCCGAGATGTCATTTATACCAAAGCTTCGGGACAAGGCGTCGGCCTTAGCATTTTTTTGCCCCTGGACGATGAGTCACCATAAAGTTAAACCTACTAAAAAACAAAGCCCATCGTGCTTGAGGGGGGTTTTTCAACCGCTTAGATTGTCAAGATAAAAAGGGGTTTTATGTCAGTAAGAACATCATCCCCTGGCCCCCCCCAGGAAAGGGCCCTCCACTCTAAAAAGCCAAATTTTATGGGTGGGAATTCCCGGTTCCCAAATATATTTTTGATTTCGGGTTGAAAATTTTTCTGGAGAAAAAGGCAATGGGTTGGAGATTGTAAAAGGTTTTTCCGGGACAGGAGGCTCCTTTTTTCCCATCACCAAACCCTAAAAAGGTTGCCGGGGGCCCGGGGGAAAAATTTCAGAAAAACTTTTTCCCCTAAAATTTGTCCCCCCCTTTAGGGGTAAAGGGTTTCACCCAGAAATTCATAGGGGTTTAAAATAGGAATTTTTTAAATTTAAACTTATTAAAAACCCAAAATTTGGGAAATTGGTTTTTTTAATTTAAAAACCCCCCCAATAAAAAACCTTTTTAAAATTTTAAAACCTTCAAAAAAATTTTCCCAAAAACCCTTCCCCCTTTTCCCCAAAAAAATTTTCATTTCCAAAAATTTTTTCTCAAACAAATCCCTCTATTCAACAAAAATTTAAAAAAAAAATTCCCCAAAAAAAAATTCCCCTAACCCCAAAAAATTTTTTAAAAAATTAAACCTTTAATTAAAAAAAAACAATACATTATCAAACCCTCTTTAAAAAACCTCCCTTCCCCCCCCTTTCCTTTAAAATTTACCCCCCAATTTTTTAAACCACCCCCCCCCAAAAAAAAAAACCAAAAAAAAAACCCCCCCCCCCCCCAAAAAACAACCCCCTTTTTTTTCCAAAAGAAAAAAATTTATTTTTGGTTTTCCTTCCCTTTTCCCCTTTTTTTTTACGCATAGATTTCATTGGGGGGGAAAAGTTGAAAAACGCCCCCTTAGGCAGCTTTGCCCCGGAATGAGGTCTATACGCAATTATATGGCCGATGCGGGGGAAGAGTGTCCCAAGGCCTATCAAAAATCCTTCGAAACAGGAAAAAAGTCAGGCATGGTATGATTATCATTTATAGAAAAACCAAAGGGCTGTACCGTCTTTAAATTTAAAACCCCATGGGTCCCCACATTTAACCAGTTCAGAGTCCCCCAGTCGAACACAGGGGTTATGGAGGGTAGCCAGGTAAGCCCAAAACAATATCCATGGAAAGCCTCTCCCGACAAAAAAGACAGTTGTTCGGAATGCAGGCACCCAACATTTAAAGGGAATTTTTAGTGGTACATATTTAATTTTTCCTCATGGGGGAGAATCTTCCCTGAAACCCAAAGGGAGAAATAATGGGAAATTAAATTTTACCCCTTTCTTGGGCCTTAGTCATGCTAATGAAATAATGATTCCCCTGAATCATCATGGTTGGCAAAAAAAAATCCTGGCCCCGAAAATTAAGGTTACTGGGAAAGAAATCTTATTATCCCAATTAGGGGGGCCTGTACGCCTGAGTTATCCTTTTGAATCCTTCAGGGGTTTTTGTTTCCTACGGGGGACTTAGTGGGTCGGGCCGCTCCCCAAAATGGCCGGGCTCCCCACATAAAAACCAAGGCATTTTCCGCTCGATTTTCTTCCTATGCCGCCAACGTGGTCCCAACACCATGGGTTCCCTCCCGAACCCCCAGAGGGGATGGTAGGGGAGTGGAAAGGGGGTTTTTAAAAGACACAGCAGAGAAAGATTTGACAGGGGAACCTGACCTGAACTGTCCAGTCAATCCCCCATCTTTTCCCTACGTCTTTCCCTCAATCTTCTGTCAATTGATATAACCAAAGTCATAAAACCCCCAAAGTCTCCGGAATAGGATGACTGACCATAGCATCCTTCACTGCTTCAAACAGCCCCTGTCTGAAGAGGGTCTTAAGAGGTGGGTCAGGCCATCCAATTACCGAGCTCCATTGGCGGAATTCGGAACAGTAATCCTTGGCTGAGCGACGACCCTGCTGGATGGATAAGAGATGAGTTTCTGCTTATGCTGCCCGGTTAGGGTCATCATAAATATGGCCCAACGTTAGAAAAAATTTGTCCACAGATCTCCAATCTGGGGCCTCAGGAGGCATACTCAATGCCCAATCCTGAGGTGGGCCCTGAAGGAGGGACACCACCATGGCAACTTTCTCAGCCTCCGAGGAAAAGTTGTTGAACTGGAAAAACAGTCGACAGGATTCCTTGAGGGTCCAAAATTTATCAGGGTTACCATCAAAACAGTCAGGAAACCTCATATTTGGTTTGTGCAGTAAATTTTGACCCACAAACCCAGGAGAGGGTACGCATACTGACGGGACGACTGGAGTCATGGAAACCAGCCGAAGCGAAATCTGGGCCATAAGGCCCACCATGCCCTGAAATTGCGTTGTTAACTCATCCAGGTGGTCCGAGACCGACAGGTCGGTACTCATACTGAACTGCCGGTGAGGTGGTTTGGAATAAGGGCCTGCTATAATGTCAAGGACAGTCAGGGACTCACACAAAGACACAGACAAGTTGGCCCTGACTCTGATCCCAGCCCTTGTCCCTGCCTTTTGGGGAACCCGACTCCTTAATAGGCCGGCCCCAACCAGAAGACTGATGGCTGCACTAACAAAGGTGCAACACAGACAAGGACAAACAAACACAGAACAAAAACACGTAGTTGGGTGGTCCAAGTCGGCAACAGAACTGGCAGTGAGGTACAAAAACGTGAGGCAAAGGGATAAACGGAGTTCAAGCAGAAGGTCAGGTAAACGCAAAATGACAAGCAGAAGATCAGGCGAAAAACAGGGTAGAAAGACCTATAGCAGGCAAAGAGGGAAGGAAGCAGTGACTACAAATAGGAAAGGGGAGGACGAAGAGCAGAAGTGATAGGGAGCAGAACTGTCAATCACCAGAGACCTGATTAAAACCCAAAAAAGTGTACAAGGTTTCTAGGCCACGGGCGTTGGCCAGAATTCAATTAGTGTTTAAAGGTAAAGGACAGTGTTCAAAACAGAAGAAGGAAAAAAAGCAAAGCCGCAGTTAATGGTCACAGCGGGGGGGTCGCCCGGGGACCGGAGCCAGATGCACAAACGTGACAGATAGAATGATCATGTGATTCAAAGTTATATTGAACTGTAACTTGCTTTGATTAAATCAGATTCTATGCTCCATTAACCGGCGTGGTGTGTATTTTCTCAGCTATTGAGAAGCTAACAGCTGTAATCACCTAATTTGGTCGGTGACATCTAATTGGGTAGGTGTAGAAAGAAAAGACAATTCTACACCTAATTTCTTTTCTTGACATTTGGTGCCGAGACTCTCAAATGACCCGAGGACCATCCGGGAGTGGGGGGGGGGGGGAGGCGACACCCTACCATCGACTGCACAATCCTGAATTGTCTGAACTTGGAGCCTTATCACCTCCACACAAAACGGGTAAGTTCACTGGTTTTATAAATCCGTGACTTATCCGTTTCGGACAGTCTAGTGAGAGTCTGTTGGTGGTTTTGTCAGAGATGAGTGCTGCCAGCATTGCTGCAGAGGTTACAGGGGTGGGGGATCCGCCTCTCAGTGCTCAGACCATACGCTGCACACTGCATCAAATTGGTCTGCATGACTGTCGTCTAAAAAGGGATCCACTTCTAAAGATGTTGCACAAGAAAGCCCCAAACAGTTTGAAGACACTGGACCCATGTCCTGTGCTCTGATGAGACCAAGAGAAACTTATTTGGTTCAGATGGTGTCCAGCTTGTGTTGCGGCAACCAGGTGAGGAGTACAAAGACAATTGTGTCGCCCCCACGCAAGCTGGTGGAGGGGGGTCTGGTTTGGGCTATAGGTCTGCGGGTGGGGGGCACATTTCATTGAGGGAACCATGAATGCCCAAAGTTCTGTGACATCTGGGGAAACAGAGATGTCCCCTTTCCCCCCTGGGCATAGGGGGGTATTCAAAATGATAACGACCCCCAAACCCTCCAAGACGACCACTGCCTTGCTAAAGAAAATGAGGATAAAAGGTGCTGGATGGCCAAGATGTTCCAGACCTAAACCCCATGGGCACGTGGGCCCCCTCAAAAAGGGGGTGGAGGGGCACAAGGTCTCTAAATCCACCAGCTCCGTGATGTTGTCATGGGGGAGAGGAAGGGATTCCCTGGCTGACCCCATGAACTCTATGACCTCCTGCCAAAAGAGTTTAAGGCAGTGCTGGGAAATAATGGAGGACACACAAAATACTGACACTTTGGGCACAATTTGTCTATTTTCACTTAGGGGTGTCCTCCCTTTTGTTGTAACTTAGGGTTGACCTCACTTTTGTTGTCAATTCGGGGTGTCCTCACTTTTGCTGTCACTTAGGGGTGTCCTCACGTTTGTTGTCACCTAGTGGAGTACACACTTTTGTTGCCAGCAGTTTAGACATTGATGGCTGTGTGTTGAGTTATTTTGAGGACACCAAATTTACCCTGTTATACAAGCTGTACACTGACTACTTTACATTGTATCAAAGTGTCAGATCTTCAGTATTGTCCCATGAAAAGATATAATATATATATGAATCCCGCAGCAACTAAGTTATAAGGGTCCTATCTTTTAGGCTATGTCCAGAACATGGCCGCCATCTTGAAAGCCGCCATTTTGGACCAATGGCAAGTTTTTCCAATGGGAAGGTGGTCATATTTCAAAAAGATCAGAATTGTGACAGAAATCGATTGCCGCAACCAGATTTGCAATAGCACTTGTGGTTCAAAAGTTATCAAAACAGAAGGTTCTCATGCGGTCTCATAACAATTGGATACAGCGCCTTCAGCTCTGTGCTCAGCACCAGTGACAACACACTGAACACGACTAATAATTATTGCTGCAATTGCAACTTTCTGAGTTGATAACTTAAGAAATTACAGAGCCTAAATCAGACTCCAAAATGTTACAACCCTACATCAGACCCTCAAAATGACTGACCTTAGACCCGACCTTCTATCAGTTACAGACTGCACATCAAAGCCCCTAAGAATTACATACCCAAGATCAGACAACGCCCCCTAAAAATCAAAGACCCAAGATCATTCCCCAAAAATTTTCAGACACCAGATCAACCCCTAAAATATTACACATCCCATATCAGACCCCTAAAAGCTATAGCTCTCAAATCAGACTCTAAAATATTACATATTCCAGATCAGATCCTAAAAATTCTGACCGTAGATCAGATCCTCTAACAATTACAGCCACGGGTCAGACCCTCTTACTATCACAAACCTCAAAACAGATGCCCCCAGGGCCGGCTTCATACATTGGGCAGCCCTATCAGCATACTTGCCAACTTTTGGAAGTGGCCTTCAGGGAGGTTTTGAATTGCAGCTTGCCACCTTGATGGTGTGAGTGGGCCACACCCCTTGTTTTACCTGACATGCCCTCTTTCACACAAAGCCACACCCCCTTGTCACATCTGTGTAACAGCTTTGCAGGAAAGCTGATAAGGGATGTGGTATCCTTCAGCTTTACTGGACGTTGGATTCAAGCTGGGTGACACCACATCAATCAGCTTTCCTTCAGAGCCCAGCTACAATGTGGTCCCTCTGCACCCGGTGATGTCAGGGCAGCGTCTCATGATACTTTACCCTGGTACCACCACTATCTACAAACAACCCACAGCCAGTAAGAAAGACTTCAGATATATAAAGTGGTTTAGCTGCCATATAGGCTTAGGCTAGAACCGACCAAACATTGCCAACTTGTGAGTATATTTGGCCTCATCTCAGCCATATTTGCTGCACTAGTGTATATAATGTGCGGCGCGTTTTTGGAGTGTGTTTTGGTGCATATTTTGACCTGGTTATTGTGAGGAAAGCCCTAAATGACAACAAAAGTGAGTACATCCCTAAGTGACAATGGAAAAATTGTGCCCAATTTGCCATTTTCCCTCCATTGTGTCATGGGTGGAAACATTGTCCAAAACCTCATCAAAAACCTCTTCTGAAGAAGTACTTTTCAGGCGAGGTTTTGATGCTGTTTTGGGCGCTGAAAAATCAGCATTCAAATACATCTTGTGAACATCCCCTAATAGGCTGCCCAAGAGTGTATTCTAAAAGTTACCAGTACTTGATATGGCCGGTACAAATAAAATAACGGCACTGGCCCCCTGGCAGTAAAACCATCCCTGCCGGAGGTTTACAAGATTGGTGACAAACCTACCATAGCTGGAGATTTACCAACTCTTCAGGGAGACCGGGAGGACTCCTCCTTTTCAGGGAGTCTCCCGGAAGATCAGGGAGAGTTGGTAAGTCTACCTATCAGCCAGCAATGCAATTCTAGAGCAGACCCAGCTTAGTTTTCTCCTGAGCGGTCAGCGTTCCCCTGGAGCGGTGCACCCCCTAAGTTCATGCCCCACAGGCTGAGAACCACTGGTGGTCTTCACAGAGCTTTGCTTCTATTCCCCAAATCACATAACATTCTTAGACCCAGCTCTCTATGAAGAGTCAGTGGATGTTATTGAGCGCCCAGAGCATCGTCCGCTCCTCGTGATGTGATGAACATGATGAATTCTCAGCAATGTGACTGAGGAACTCTTTTCTTCCATCAGATTTTGTGCAGTAGCTTGTGGTCGGTGCTACAACGGTTACGCTCCCTGTAAGGGCGCTCTCCCCGGCTGCGCACGTCGCTATGAACGAAGATCTACAGCCTTGGCTGTTATAAGATTAACCGCCTCTATAATTGACATTATAAGCAGATCGCTCTGCCGTCACCTTATGCCATTAATCGGATTCAGCATCCTCCGGAGACCGCGGACGAATAACGAGACTGAAGTGCTCAAACTTTACAAAAATTCACTTTAAAGGATGTAGTGTTCACAGCAGAGGCTTTGTTTCTACAGTATATTAAATAGGTAGATAGAAGACAGCTCATACAGTTGTTACACAGCCACAGAATCATATGTACTGGGTAGTGGGTGCCTCTCCCTGCAGAATAGATTGGTATAAGTGTTGAGCTAGTGTAAATAGAGAGCAAGAGGTATGGTTCGCACGTGCGCATTAGGAACAACATGTATGAACAGGGCAGTGCCATTTTTTGCCATGCAGCGCTTTGAGCCCTGTCAAATAGAAGCATGCAACTGCGCATGCGCAAGAGGTTACGGTTCGTGTCTGTGCACTACAGGCGTTGTGCAGGGCTGCCGTTAGAGCAGTACAACCAGTCTGGGAAGTAAAGGGGGCCTGCCGCCTTTGGCAGCTACCTCTCCCTTGCTTCACAGAGGCTATCTTAATTGTATGCACGTCCTTGCGATACATAGCGGTGAGGATCAGCCGGGGGTGGGGTCAGAGCCGTATCGGAGCGGGGGGGCCCAGAGGCTCCAGCTGTATGGAGCTCCGAAATTTCTGATGCCAGCCCTGGTGGTGTGTATGAAACTTAGCACCGACACTCCGGTTCTAAATCAATACAGAGGATTGTAGAATATGACAGTATATATGGAAAAGTGTTATGTGCCAAACATATGTTGTCTCAGCTATGCTATGGATTTGTATGGCAATTTCACTCCAAACTTTGGCACATTTTTGGTGCGCGTTTTGGCGTACGAATATTAATACATCTCTAAGGCAATGCTATAACAGTTGTTTGGCTCAAATTACGCCAGAAAACTGGCACATTCCTATTCATACAAGTTGCTCTTGGTTTCCATAAACCTGTAAGGTAACCAACAGATTGGCGCATGCACAGAGAAAGCTGATTTGCGCTTGCGCAGTGGATTTCTTTAGATGCAGGGGCGCTGTGGATTGCTGAACGTCTTCTCGTGTTTGGTAAGTGTTGGCATAGATTATTCTGATAACACAGGTGTACACTCACCGGCCACTTTATTAGGTACACCATGCTAGTAACGGGGTGGACCCCCTTTTCCCCTTCAGAACTCCTCAATTCTTTGGCATAGATTCAACAAGGTGTTGAAAAACGATCCAATTGGTACAAGGGCCCAAAGAGGCCAAAAAAATATTCCTAACCACCATGACCCCCACCACCACCACCTGAACAGTTGTACAAAGGCAGGATGGATCCATGTTTTTCATTTTGTTGATGCCAAATTCTGAACCCTAACCCAAAAAAAGTTCGCAGCAGAAAATGGGAAATTTTAAACAGGCAACTTTTTTTCCCAATCTTCTCTGCCCATTTCGATGAGCTTGGGCAAATTGGAGCCTCAGTTTCCTTTTCTTAGCTGAAAGGAGTGGCCCCCGGTGTGGTCTTCTGCCTGAGCCCATCTGCCTCAAGTTGGCCGTACGTGCGTTCAGAGATGCTCTTCTCCCCTCCCTTTTGGTTGTAACGGTGGTTTTTTGAGTCCTGTTCCCTTTCTATCACTCAAACCCAGTCTCCCCATTCCCTTTGACCTCGGGCATCAACAACCCCTTTTCGCCCCACGGGACTCCCCGCTCAGGATGTTTTTTTCTTTTTTCGGACCATTCTCTTAAAACCCTAGGATGGTTTTGCGTGAAACCCCCAGGGACAGCAGTTTTGAAATACTCAGCCCACCCTTCTGGCACCAAAACCATGCCACGTTCAAAGGCACTCAAATCCCTTTTTCTTCCCATACGATGCTCGGTTGAACCCAGGAGATTGTCTTGACCCCTGTCTACATGCCTAATGGGACTGATTCCGCCATGTGATTGGTGATTAAGATTAAGTTTAAAGAGCAGTTGGGAAGGTGTTAAACCCCAAAAAGTTGGGGGGTGAGTGTTAATAATGCAAAATTTTTGGAACAGAATATCTTGTTTGGACTATTTTGATTATAATATGTGATTGGTCTATGAGACTAGATGATAGGTATATGAGTACTCACCATGTGATCTTCTGTTATGATTGCATGAAGGTGTGTAACGCCACGCGCTGCAGTTCGGGCTTCTGACCCCAGGCGCAGCCATCCCAGGCAAGGGCTCCCCACCTCTACTTTACCGACCCATCCCCCTTCCCCTGCCCCACTATCCCCAGCGCCACTAGGGGCACCGGCGCTCTCCTGGATTTTAAAAAAAAAGGGGCCAAATGACAGGGGTTTCCCCTTTTTCCCCCCTATGGCGTTTGGACCGGGTTTTAGGGTTCCTCTTTTCCCGCCATCGGCCACAGTTGTTTGGGGTCCGTTCACTGTGACGTCCTTGTCCCCCTTTTAGGAAACCTTATCCGTTCTGTCAGTGTTCCTGTTCCAGCCTACGTTTATCGTGCTGATCTGCATCTGCCACGTCCAGTTCTGTCCAGCTCCGGTTCTACGCTTTGGTTTGCTCCATGTCTACTCTACCAAGTTTCGGCTGTCACCGCTGGATCCTGCGTCGGGGGTAGTGACCTGGGCAAAGTACAACCTGCCTTGCGGCGGGCTCCGGTGAATACTAGGGGCCCCTTAGACTCCGCTCCCTGGAGTAGGGCACGCCAACTCCTCGCGGTGACCAGAGGATCCACCTCCCGCTCACTGAGCTTCCGTTACAAGGTGCTTTTACACAGCGCAGTTTTGGTGCAGTTTTAACCGTGCTCCAGTTATGTGCCTTTATTACCAGCAAGCTTCTTTCACTTATCTAAACTGTCTGGAACGTGAATAATCAATCAGTGTGTTTGTATCCACAAGACTTCACACACAGTCATCGATTACTTACTTGAAACACCTTTCTGAACAATTTAGACAACTGAATGAAGCGTGCTGCTAATAAAAGAGCGCAGCTAAAACTGCACCAAAACTGCGCTGTGTGAAAGTAGCCTAAGAGAGTGCAACGTTTCAGCCTATGTAGGGCCTGTCAGGGGAGTATGTCATTACCCTTTTATTCATAAATCTTGATGGGATTTTTGGAGATGCTGCTGCCTGACTCTGCTCTATAGGATTATCTGTGATATATGAGATACCTGTGTCATTTAAAGGGAATCTGTCGCCAATTTTTTTTTTTTTTAGTTATTAAATCAAGCCCCTGATCCATATTCTTTCCCTCTCAGCCGTTTTTATTTCCTGTTTGTAGATTTCTCTATTCGCCCGTCTATATATGATTGTGGGGAAGACATTCTTGCTTGCACTGCTTTAACAGCAGTCAGAGAGATACTTTACAGCAGCTTCATGCCCATAGGATTCTTAAGACAGATTCTGTCCATAGACTTGTATAGGATAGTTTTCCCTGTGAAGGGAGGGGAAAGGGGGAGCTGTGACATCTCCTCTTGTGACTGGTGGATTCTGTGTTATCTGTACACAATGGTGTCTCCTTTCAGTTTGACCCTGCTTTTACTGATAATGAGCACACTGCTGAAAAGCTCTCTAAACAGAACAGGAAGTGTCAGATGATTATTAGGCCTAGTGGCCAAAGTGAAAACTACAGGACTTAAGAATTATTAAAAAAATATTGAAAGTGATCTGGAAAATTAAAAAAAAAACATAACCAAAAATTCCTACAAAATGTGTTTAACATAAAAATGTGAGTTAAACAATAAGTCATTTTTTGATGACACATTCCCTTTAAGTCAGTAGCTTTGGTGCAGAAACCATGTAATACGGAGCCATGTAGCGGGGTTTGCAAAATATTCGAATACCTTTGGGGTCATGGCCTAACACCAAGACAGGGAACCTCATGAATTCCTGTTACAGTAACAGAGATTTACCAATGTCTATGGCTCTGTCTGCACAGCACAGGTTTCTTATGTGATTTACAACAGATGCAGTGGAATCTGCCGAAAATCCAACTGAACCTAGTGTTGTACAGAACTCAATAGAAAATCCGAGCTGTAGCCTACACAGCAAAGATTTTATACTGAGCCACCGGTTGTCCAGCAGAAGATAGAATATGTTCTATCTTCCCCCGGCTTCCTGTCGGATTCCCATAGCCTCAATGTACGGGGCCGTCGGGAATCCTAAATCCGACTGTGGTTTTTTGAGAGAAAAACCTTGCCAAAAAAACACGTGCGACAAAGTTAAATGTCGGATTTCTGACAGTATTTTAACTTAGCTGTGGAGACGTAGCCTCAGGAAGACAAAGCAGAGCTGAACAAGGTCTGGAGACTTTCCTTGAAAGATGCAATATTGCAAATTATTGTTACTGCATTACTGGGGCTGGATCGTTGATCCAGGGATTTATTCTGATTGACAGACTTAGGGCCACATGTATGAAAACTAATACATCTAGAGCAGCACTGAATCGAATAATTCCTGGATCACCAACCTTGCAGCAGATCGCCTCCACAAAGGGTAGCCAACCCTTTATTCCAGAAGAACAAATATAAACCGTCCACACAGGCGTCAGCAAGAAGGTGTCCTTTTAATGCAAATAGAATCCTGGTACAAAAGTGCAACGTTTCGACCCTATGCAACGGGTCTTTTTCAAGCAAAAATATGTATGAAATATGTATGTAAACTGTCTAGGTCTAAAACTCCCTTTTTGCCCAAAGCAACCAATCAGAGCTCCCCTTTCAATTTTCCAGAGCACTATATGAAATGAGAGGGGCGCTATGATTGGTTGCTTTGGGCAACAAAGTGAATTTTAGACCAAGACAGGGCCATGCATGTGGCCCTTAGTGTTGAAAAGATTTTAGGCGACATGTCAGAATTGGGCTTTGCCATTTTTTTGGTGTATTTTATGCCAAAAACTGTTTTAGCCCTATTCTATCTGCAGTTGAAACCAGAAGTTTCCATCCACTATATATAAAGCCCCATCTGCAGGTTTTTCTCACTACCTGACATGAAATCAGAATAAACCTTCCCCGTTTTAGGTCAATTAGGAACCAAAATTATTTCTATTTGCCAAATGCCAGAAGAATGAGAGAAAAATTTTAAGGCATTTTTATTACTTTCTGCAAAGACAGTAAACAATTTGGGACAGCCCCTTTGATGAAGTCATGTCTTCTGATAGGTTTATTGGCAACACATTAATTAGAGACACAACTGTGGATGTATTTTAGAGCACACTAGAAACACACTGCTTCTGTGTGTAACATCATGGGAAAGTCTAAAGAAATCAGCCAAGATATCAGGAAGTGGATTGTGGACTTGCACAAGTCTGGATCATCCTTGGGTGCAATTTCCAGATACCTGAAGGTGCCTCGTTCATCTGTACAAACAATTATACGCAAATACAAACAAGATGGGAATGTCCAGCCTCATACCGCTCAGGAAGGAGATGGCTTCTGTGTCTCAGAGATGAATGTGCTTTTGTCCGACATGTGCTTATCAACCCAAGAACAAAAGAAAAAGACCTCGTGAAGATGCTGGTGCAAGCTGGTAAAATTGTGTCAATATCCACAGTGAAATGAGTACTGTATCAACATGGATTGAAAGGCCATGGAAGAAGCCATTACTCCAAAAGAAACATATAAAAGCCAGATTAATGTTTGTAAATGCAAAGGAACAAAGACCTACATTTTTGGAGACCTTCTGACAAAACTAAAATTTAACTTTTTGGCCATAATGACCATTGTTATGTTTGGAGGAAAGATTGAGAAGCTTAGAAGCCTAAGAACACCATCCCAACTGTAAAACATGGTGTTGGCAGCATCATTTTGTGGGGTTGTTTTGCTGCAAGAGGGACTGGTGCACTTCACAAAATAGATGGCATTATGAGGAAAGAAGATTGTGGCAAAACTGAAGCAACATCTCAAGATATCAGCCATGAAGTTAATGCTTGGGTGGAAATGGGTCTTCCAAATGGACAATGACCTGAAGCTTCTGCCAAACTGATTGCAAAGTGGCTTAAGGAGAACCAAGTCAATGTTTTGGAATGGCCATCACAAAGCCCTGATCTCAATCCTATTGAAATATTATGGGCAAAGCTGAAAAGGCCGGTGCGAGCAAGGTGACCTCCAAACATGGCTCAGTTACACCAGTTCTGTCAGGAGGAAGGGGCCAAAATTCCTACCAACTATTGTGAGAAGCTTGTGGAAGGATCCAAAACATTTGACCCAAGTCCTACAGTGTAAGGGCAAAGCTATCAAATACTAATGAAATGGATGGAAACTTTGCAGAAAGTAATAAAAAAGCTTTAAAAAAATTCTCTCTCATTATTCTGGCATTTGACAAATAGAAATAATTTTGACCTAAAACGAGGAAGGTTTATTCTGATTTCATGTCAGATAGTGAGAAAAACATGCAGATGGGGCTTTTTAGAGTGTGGATGGAAACTTCTGGTTTCAACTGTATAAATATATGAACTGTCCTACACCAAAACTAAGCGCAGTTTGCGGCAGGCACGACACATTTAAACGCCTAAGATGCTAGCTATGCGCCTTAAATATGCTGTGCGCCTAAATTATGCTTCTAACATATGCTCTGTGCCTACGATATGCTATGCTATGCAAGGTATACCACACTACAGATTTATGACAGGTTCATACATTCAAGCGCACTATACATTCATTTAATGCATCTTAAAACTGGCGGCGCCTGGTTTTCGACATGCCACCCTTTGTTCTCTGAAATAAAGCAATTGGCAGCAACTTCATGGGTTTTTCTTTACTTCATCTGGATAAACATGAAAGGATAATAGATTCAGATAGCCTGGGGTGGGTAGCTGGGCTCAGTGGCATAGCTAAAATTCATTGGGCCCCATAGCATAAAGAAATAGGCCCATCTAGTGATAGGAAAATAAAACAGCTGCATAAGCAGCAATAATTAAAAGTATAAATACTACCGTCATATAGCAAAGAAACCACATAGTAGTGCTAGATTGCAGAAAGACAGCAACTTGCTATATATTGCAATCATGTATTGGACCTTTAAGTGGGCCCCTCAACCTATATTAATAATGCTGAAGTAGCACCTAGATACTGGAGATATATAATGTGACATCCAGATATAGCATCCCCTGATAATTCCTCACATCCTCCCCTGAGTCAATACATCACATTAAAGAATTATGTTATGTTTGAGCAAGATGACTGTGCAGCCCCAAGTCAATAAAGAAATCTGCGGTTCCCAGCAGATCCCTGGATGTCTGCAGAATATGCAAACAGCTAACAAGTGTAGGGAGAAAAATACTCTGTTAGTAAACTAGTATACAGATAATACCGTAATAACAGGTTGCACAGTTATATAGGGGATTATATAGGGGATCTCATGTTTTACTAATTCTCCATGGTGCGCCAGGGCTGAAGTCCCACCATAAATTTTCTTCTCCGTTCATTAGTTTTTTTTTTACTAGTGTCACTCGAAACAGGGCCCTCTTCAGTTCCAAACTAGTCCACTAGAATTATGAAACAACTGGGGTTCAGGACATTGCAAACTCTAATCTTCTCTGTAGCTGTGACCACAATGCTATTCCTAATACAATCCCTAATTCCAACACTATTCCTAACATTATCTCTCACAGTACCCCAACCCTAGTACTTTCACTAACCCTAATACCATCTTTTATCCTAATACTATTCCTAACAATATCCCTAATACTATCCCTAACCCTAACATTATCTGTAACCCTTACCTTAATATTATCCCTAACCCTAGCACTATCCCTTACCCTAATATTATCCCTAACACTATCTCTCACAGTACCCCTAACCCTAATACTTTCACTAACCCTAATACCATCTGTTATCCTAATATTATTCCTAACAATATCCCTAACATTATCCCTAACCCTAGCATTATCTCTAACCCTTACCCTAATATTATCCCTAACCCTAGCACTATCCCTTACCCTAATATTATCCCTAACACTATCTCTCACAGTACCCCTAACCCTAATACTTTCACTAACCCTAATACCATCTGTTATCCTAATAATGTTCCTAACAATATCCCTAACACTATCCCTAACCCTAGCATTATCTCTAACCCTTACCCTAATATTATCCCTAACCCTAGCACTATCCCTTACCCTAATATTATCCCTAACACTATCAATCACAGTACCCCTAACCCTAATACTTTCACTAACCCTAATACCATCTGTTATCCTAATACTATTCCTAACAATATCCCTAACCCTAATACTATCCGAAACCCTAGCATTATCCCTAACCCTTACCCTAATATTATCCCTAACACTAACACTATCCCTTACCCTAATATTATCCCTAACACTATCTCTCACAGTAACCCTAACCCTAGTACTTTCACTAACCCTAATACCATCTGTTATCCTAATACTGTTCCTAACAATATCCCTAACACTATCCATTACCCTAGCATTATCCCTAACCCTTAACTTAATACTATCCCTAACATTATCCCTAACCCTAGCACTATCCTTTACCCTAACACTATCTCACACAGTGCACCTAACCCCAGTAATTTCACTAACCCTAATACCATCCTGATACTATTTCTAACAATATGCCTAACCATAAAACTATCCCTAACCCTAGCACAATCCCTTACCCTAACACTATTCCTGATCCTAATACTATCCCTGACTCTAGTATCATCTCTTACCCTAATACTATAACTAACACTATCACTAACCCTAATACTATCACTAACCTTAATACTTTTCCTAACTCTAACCTTTATACTGTCCCTAACACTATCCCTAAATCTGACATTATCCCTAACCATAAAACTATCCCAGACCCTAACCTTAAAACTATCCCTAACACTATCTCTCACTTATTGCTAACCCTAACACTATCCATAACACCATTCCTAATGATCACCCTAATATTAACCCTGTCACTATTCTTAACCCTGATAGTATACCCAGCCTGAAGCTGTAGAACCGGTCACAGCCTGAACATGAAGTGAGAGCCTGAAGCTGTAGAATCACCCACAGCCTGAACAGGAAGTGGGAGCCTGAAGCTATAGAACTGGCAATAGCCCGAACAGGAAGTAGGAGCCTGAAGCTGTAGAACCGCCCACAGCCTGAAGAGAAATTAGGAGCCTAAAGCTGTAGAACCACCCACAGTCTGAACAGAAATTGGGAGCCTGAAGCTGGAGAACTATCCACAGCCGGAACAGGAAGTGGGAGTCTGAAGCTGTAGAACTGCCCACAGCCTAAACAGAAAGTGGAAGCCTGAAGCTATAGAACTGGCAACAGCCTGAACAGGAAGTAGGAGCCTGAAGCTGTAGAACTGGCCGTAGTCTGAACAGAAATTGGGAGCCAGAAGCTGGAGAACCGACCACAGCCTGAAGAAAAAGTGGGAGCTCAAAGCTGTAGAATCTCTCACAGCCTGAACAGGAAGTGGGAACCTGAAGCTGTAGAACCACCCACAGCCTGAAGATAAAGTGGAAACTTGAAGCTGTAGAACCACCAACAGCCTAAACAGAAATTGGGTGCCTGAAGCTGGAGAACTGACACTGAACAGAAAATTGGAACCTGAAGATATAGAACCACCTACAGCCTGAACAGAAAGTGGGAGCCTGAAGCTGGTTGTGAGAATAAGGCGCTGCGAAACCAGATTAGAGCCCCTTTAAGATTGGCACAACTTGGCAGAGAAGCAACTACAAGGGATTAGATGAAATAATGTTCCCAATAGTGATGATAGAAAATTATATATTGTAGTTATAGTTTTAGGACTGATGACTCGTTTATTCTGCAGGGTTTTCGCTGCTTTATATCAGGGTCAGGACAATGAGATTTTATATCATTATAACACAACAGTTAAATAGAAAGAAAGCTACAGTCTAATTAATCATGAGGAGAAGGAATCCGGAGCCAGCGCCCCCTCTCAGCTCATCAGCCCCTGTGAATGCAGGAAAGTTCAGAATGTAGAAATATAATGAGCTATTAATTATGTGAACCCAACAATGAAAGAAATCATATAAACCCGCATAGAGGAGAGACAATGGCCGCACGGGGCAGAGGGGAATAAGTGATACCAGAATTGTACTCATCCCCTGCAAGACATGAATTCTCTGCCCATCCTTAAAGCTGGACCAAAGAGAGGACAAAGGAGGCAGAGCGATGCCAATCACAGGTTATGGCAGATGCTGGGACACAAATGTCGCTTCTGGGTTTTTGGAAAGTTTGGAAAGATGTTTGATATTGAACAGGTCGTTCATGAGTAGCGCCGCAGCCCGCAGTTCGGGCTGCGGGCGCCCTCGGAACCCTGCGCCCGAGGCAAGCGGTGCCGCGTTCCGCATGTCGGGCCGCGGGCGCACTCACTCCCTCGGGCGCACTCACCAGTCCTCACTCCTGCTGGCCGGTGCGCGCGGCCCTGCTCCTTAGGGCACGCGCGCGCCGGCTCTTTCAGATTTAAAGGGACAGCGCGCCGGTAGTTGGTTTTGTCGGCCGCTGACCCGATATAAGGGCTCCTCCCCCGGAACTTCCTCGCCAAATCCATAGCGCCCTTTACCTATGCGAGGAAGCCTTATTCTATTCCGGTTTGTCGTTCCTGTGTAACAGTCCCGTCTGCTCTCGTCCACCGACCTCGAACCTTCGCTGCCTGCCCCGACCTTCTGGTCTGACTCCGACTACGATTCCGTCTCACGATTCTGTACCACGCTACACCTCGGCCGCCTCCGCAAGCAAGCCACATCAAGGGTAGCGACCTGGTGGAATCCCTCCGCAGCAAGTCCATCCCGCATTGCGGCGGGCTCTGGTGAAAACCGGGACCCACTTAGACTCCGCTCCCTGGCGTGGCCCGTACCACTGCTTGCAGCGGTCTAGTGAATCCACTACCCCGGCTCATTACAATTTCAAATAGAGATTTAATAAGTGAAACTGAGGATGGTGTTAAAGTTACAGGGTAATGACGCTGACACTTGGGGAGTGGATAATGACACTGTGTTACGAGTGGTCCCACAGCCCCCCGGTCAGGCTGTGGGTGCACTCGGGTCCCTGCTGTCCCTCTGGCGTCAGGGACGAGTGGCTCCGGGGTCCGCGTGTCGGGCCGCGGGCGCACTCGTTCCCTTGTGCAATCTAACTTACCCGACCGCGCTCCTGCTTCCCCGCGGCTCACCTGTCGGCCAGTGCGCGCGTCCCCGCACCTTAGGCTCTCTTAAATTTAAAGGGCCAGCGCGCCGGCATTTGGTTGAGTGCCGGTCGCTAACTATATATATGATGTCCACTTCCGGAATGTCCTCGCCGGATCTTCAGTGCCTCTAGCGTGTCAAGAAAGCGTTCCCAGTGCATTCCTGTCCAGTCCGTGTTTCCTGACCTTTTGCTACGTTCCTGACCACGAATCTACACCACCTGCCCTGACGTGTTGGCCAGAACTAGACTACGAGTTCGCCTTACGATTTAGTACCTCGCTGCACCTCGGCTGCCGCTGCAAGCTGGTCGCGCCAGGGGTAGCGAGCTGGTAGGACTCCCGCTGCAGCAAGTCCATCCTGCCTTGCGGCGGCCTCTGGTGAAGAGTGGGACCCACTTAGACCCGGCTCCCTGGCGTGGCCACTACCACCGCTTGCGGTGGTCCAGAGGATCCACCACCTGTGTCGTTACAGTAAGATCCGGCCATGGATCTCGCCAAGGTGCCTCTGTCCACTGATACGGATCTCGCAGCTATCGTTGCCCAGCAGTCACAACAGATTGCGCAACAAGCACAACAACTGAACTAACTGACCGCCATGTTGCAGCAGTTTCTGGCCAACTAGCAGCAGTCACAACCTCCACCAGTTGCTACGTCTCCACCGGCTGTCCTGCCAGTGACTGTTGATCCGAAGCTCCGGCTGCCATTACCATCCAAGTTCGATGGGGACCTGAAGCTCTGCAGGGGTTTTATTACCCAGTGCTCCATGCACGTCGAGTTGATGGCAGACCAATTTCCTATAGAGCGTTCAAAGGTGGCGTTCGTGGTCAGCTTGCTGTCCAGGAAAGCCCTGGCCTGGGCTACACCTCTTTGGGACAGGAGCGATCCGGTGACGACGGACCTTCAGGCCTTCCTCAAAGAGTTCCGCAGTGTCTTCGAGGAGCCGGACCGAGACGGCGCTACTGAATCTTTGCCAGGGTAATTCCTCAGTAGGGGACTACGCGGTACAGTTTCGTAGCCTAGCGTCGGAGTTGTCCTGGAATGACGCCGCCCTGTGCGCCACCTTTCAGAAGGGCCTCTCCGGCAGGGTCAAGGACGCACTAGCGGCCAGGGATCTCCCATCCTCCTTAAGTGAACTGATCCACCTGGCAACCCGCATAGATGTCCGCTTCACTGAGAGACAGGAGGAGCTCCGGCAAAAATGTGACATAGGTTGGTCCCGTCGATTGCCCCTCCTGGCTCCTGTGTTCCAGAGGCCTCCGCTGTCACTTCCTTTGTTGTCCAGTGAAGAACCCATGCAGGTGGACCAAGTCCATATATCGGAGCAGGAGTTGTCCCGTTGTCGCACCAAAAAGTTGTGCCTGTACTGCGCCAGCCCGGACCATTTTTGTAATGGCTGTCTGCTTCGTCCCCAGCATCCGGGAAACGCCCGCACCTAGGTCATGTAGGAAAGGCATCCCTAGGTGTGAATTCTCCCTCTCCTCGTCTGTCGATGCCAGTGGAGATCACGACTGACTCTGGATTCGTATTCCATGTTCCTGCCTTTTTGGACTACGGTTCTGCCGGGACTTTGATCCATACCGCCCTGGTGTCCCAATATCATCTACCTGTGGTTTGCCTTGAGAAGCCCTTGATGATATCCTCTGTCAGTGGGGAGCTCTTTAGTGACACCATCCGCTACATGACCAAGCCGGTGTCCCTCCACATGGGGAGGGACAAGGAGAAGATCGCGTTCTATGTACTATCTTGATCTTCCTCGGCAATCCTGTTGGGGCTTCCGTGGCTGCAGCACCATGCTCCTACGCTCAACTGGAAGACTGGTGAAGTTTTGCGTTGGGGACCTGACTGCCGGAATCGCTGTCTGGTAGCACCTCGCCAGCTGCGCTCCGCTTCTCCACAGCCGTCCTCCAGTTCTCTGCCAGGTCTGCCCGCGGAGTACCAGGACTTCGCTGATGTCTTCTCTGAGAAGCAGGCTGAGTCTCTTCCGCCACATCGCCCCTATGACTGTCCCATTGATCTCCAACCTGGGACTAGCCCTCCCCTCCGCAGGGTCTACCCGCTGTCCGTGCCCGTGACCCAGGCCATGTCGGCCTACATCCAAGAGAATTTGCAAAAGGGCTTTATGCGTAAGTCCTCTTTTCCCACCGGAGCCGTTTTTTTCTTCGTCCAGAAGAAGAATGGTTCTCAGTCTCCGCCCATGCATCAACTACCGGGCTCTTAACAAGATTACCGTGATGAACCGGTACCCTTTACCGTTAATCTCGGAACTCTTCAACCGACTCCGAGAAGCCAAGGTCTTTTCTAAGTTGGACTTGCGAGGGGCGTACAACCTCATCAGGATTCGTGAGGGAGATGAATGGAAAACAGCTTTCAACACCCGAGATGGCCACTTTGAATACCTGGTGATGCCCTTCGGCCTGTGTAGCGCCTCAGCGGTCTTTCAAGAGTTCGTCAATGATATCTTCAGGGACCTACTGTATACATGTGTCATCGTATACCTGGACGATATCTTGATATTTTCTCCTGATCTTCGGACCCATCGGGTACAGGTGCGCCAGGTCCTGCAACCGTCTGTATGCTAAGTCACAGAAATGCTTGTTCCATTAATCCCGCCTGCCCTTCCTCGGATATATTGTCTCTGACCGGGTACTGCAAATGGATCCAGCCAAATTGTCAGCGGTCCTGCAGTAGCCACGACCAGTTGGCCTTCGTGCCATACAAAGTTTCCTGGGATTCGCCAATTATTATCGGCAGTTCATCCCCCACTTTTCTATGTTGGTGGCTCCAATTGTGGCTCTGACTAAGAAGAAGGCTAATCCGAGGTGTTGGCCGTCTGCGGCTGAAAGAGCTTTCTCTGAATTAAAGGCGGCCTTTGTCTCTGCACCCATCTTGTCACGACCTGATCCCGAGAAGCCTCCTCTGTGGGTGCGGTCCTTACCCAGAAGGGTCCCAAGGGAAAGATGCTCACCTGTGGATTCTTCTCCAAGACTTTCTCGCCGGCTGAGAAGAATTATGCTATCGGGGATCGGGAGTTACTCGCCATCAAGATGGCCCTGGAGGAACGGCGCCACCTCCTGGAGAGAGCCCGTCATCCTTTTGATGTTTATACAGACCACAAGAACCTCCAGTACCTCCAGTCAGCTCAGCGCCTTCACCATCGTCAAGCCAGATGGTCCCTTTTCTTCTCACGATTCAACTTCCGGATTCACTTTCGTCCAACGAGAGGAACGTCAAGGCCGATGCTCTCTCCCATGCTTCGGATGTCATTAGAGAGGAATCTCTGCCTCAACACATTATACCTCCTGAACTTTTGGTCCACGAGGCTACAGTTGTCCTCCAACGGGTTCCTCCAGGCAAGACGTATATGCGGCCGTCTCTTCAGAGGAGAATCCTAAAATGGGGACATTGTTCTCTGCTGGCTGGGCATCCTGGAGCCCGGAGGTCGTATCAGTTGATCTTGCGGTTCTACTGGTGGCCGGGCCTGGCCAAAGATACTTGGGAATTTGTGGAGGCCTATACTACTTGTGCCCGTGATAATACACCTCGCCACAGTCCGTCTGGCCTGCTGCAACCCTTGCCAACTCCCCGTATACCATGGACTCATGTGGCGATGGATTTCATTACCGACCTTCCTCCCTCCTCGGGTAACACCAAGATTTGGGTTGTTACGGATCGATTCTCCATGATGTCACACTTTGTCCCTTTGCCCGGGTTACCATCTGCCCCTCGCCTCGCCACCCTCTTCTTCATGCATATTTTCCGCCTGCACGGCCTACCACGGCACATCATCTCAGACCGCGGGGTCCAGTTAGTGTCGAGGTTTTGGCGTGCACTCTGCTCCCGGTTACGGGTGAAGTTGGATTTCTCCTCGGTACACCACCCACAGGCTAACGGTCAAGTGGAGAGAGTCAATCAGGTCCTGGGCAGCTATTTGCGTCATTTTGTCTTGGCCCGCCAGGATGATTGGTCCAACTTACACCTGGCCAGTTTTCAACATTCCTGGCTCAACCTTCGGGCACTTTTCCCCCTTTTGGTCATGATGGCATCCCCGCCCACCCCTCCCTTTGTCCACTTCCTCCGTGTCCCCCCAGTAATGCCATGGGCGCTTTGACAACTATTTGGGGGCAACTCGTCAATCCCCACATCGCACTGCCCAGAAAGCCCAGGCGGACAAGAAAGGAACCGCCCGACCCCTTTCTCCGGAGACAAGGTGGGCTATCTGCCAAATACTCCGGGTGAAGATACCCATTAAAACTAGTTCATACTTCCTGGGCCCTTTTTTGTGTTAAAGGGATATTTAATCCTGTGGGCCAAAGCTCCGGCCCCACCCCCCATGAGATCCCAAATTCGTTCCATTCTCCCTGCGAAGCCCATCGGGGGAACAGTTTTTCCCCGGGGAGGCGCCCTCCCCCCCTGAAGCACTAGCCCCAAAGGTTTGCAGTGAGGGATCTTAGCCTGAAGTCACAGAGGGAAAAGCATTTTTCCCCCTTGACTGGAAAGGGTTTGGGCCAGAAGAGATCTCGGGAAACCGGAAAACATTTTTTACCCTGACCGGTCTCAGGGCAAACCTTTCCAGAATGGGGGGCCCAAGGGGGTACGTTACGAGTGGACCCAAAAACCCCCCCTGTCGGCTGGGGCGCACCGGTCCCTGCTGTCCCTGGCTTCGGGGGCGAGTGGCCCGGGTTTCTGTCCGAAGGGGCCCCCGTTCCCCGTGCTCTAAATTACCCGCCGCACTCCCCGTTTTCCCCCGGGTCCTCTCGGCGGGCCGCATCCCCCCCTTAGGCGCCGCCCAGCCTCTTAAATTTAAAGGGCCAGCGAACGCAATTTGGGTTATTCCGTGCTAACTAATATAGATGTCCACTTCTGAATGTCCTCGTGATCTTCAGTGCCTCACCTGTCGAAAGCGTCCCTTTCCCCCGGTTTTCCCGACCTTTTGCACGTTCCTGACCACGAATCTACGCCCCGCCCAACCCCGTTGGCCAACCTGACTACAGTTCCCCCTTAAAGATTTTTGGGACCTTTTCCCCCCGCCTCGGGGCCGCCGCAGGTTTTCTTTCTCCAGGGGCGACCTGAGGGCCCCACTGCAGCCCCATCCTGCTTCGGTGGGCTCGGTGAAGAACGGGGACCCACTTAACCCCCCCTTCCTGCGGGCCGCTACCACCTGTTTCGGGGGTTCAAGAACCACTACCTTGTCGTTAAACACACTGACCCTTGGGGGGAGAAATGCACTGACCCTTAGGGGCAGGGTAATACACTGAAACTTGGGGGGCAGGATAATGACAATGACACTTGGGGGCCGGAAAAATCGACCTTTTTGGGCAGATAATGACCTGGGACTTGGGGCAGAAATGACCTGACACTTGGGGCAGGATAAAAACACGACACTTGGGGGAGGGAAAAAGACCGCACTTGGGGGGGGCAGGGTAATGAACGACACTTGGGGCAGGAAAGACCCTGACACTTGGGCAGGGTAATGACCTGACCCCTTGGGGCAGGATAATGACACGAACCCCTTTGGGGGGAAGGGTAAAAACGAATTGGGGACGAAATGACACGACACTTTGGGGGGAAAAGGAT